>BLJB01000317.1:0-213104 GCA_013423325.1 Usnea hakonensis | reverse complement strand
AAGCAATGAAGACGAACGATTGGCCTCCCTCCTGAGGGACGAACTCCATAACTCCTCGGATGAGGACGGGGCCCGTCATGACGTGTTCCGAGAGGCCTCTCAAACCTTGGAACCCGATGCTTCAGGGCCTTCGGATACTCCTCGTTACCCTGATCTAACCAACCGTCTACAACAGCTGAGAGGAGTGTCCCGAAAGGTCTCAATGCCTCAGGCCGGAAGCAACAACGCGGCCACGCCATGGGACATCTCCTCGGTGGGCGAACTCACACGATGGGCTAGGGAGAACCCTGAGGAGTTTCTAGGCATGCTAAATCAGATCCGTCAAGAGAGGGATGTGGGTGTTCAGGCCTCCCAGTTATTAGAAAAGGAGACCGCAAAGCGACGACTCGCCACGCAACGATTGACGGATGCACAAGAGGATCTCGCGTCTGCAAATTCCGAATTGGAACGATTTCGAAACGCCCGAGGTAGTACGGAGTCGTCTTCCGTAATCGCTGTCAAGCGCTCTCAAAAGCATCCGGATCCTCCTCTCTTTACTGACGGTGTGGATCCCACCTGGGAGGATTGGAAGAGCAAAATGACGATCAAACTGAAGGTCAACAAGGATCATTGGGACGACGATGAGAGCCGTGTGGGCTATGTACTTTCACGTCTCGGAGGAAAGGCAGCAAAGCAAACCTACTCTCGTCAGGAGGCTGACGCGAATGACCCCTTCCTCACCGTCCAGGATGTCATGGACGAACTCGCCACCGTGTTCGAAGACTCTGACCGCAAGCGGAACTATAGACGACAGTTCACCGCCCTTCGGATGGGTGCCATGCGGTTCGCAGACTTTTATTCAGACTTTAGACGGTTATCCTCTTACCTCAAATATGACGAGGACCTCCTGATCGAGGAGTTACATGACAAAGTGGCTACCAGGCTTCAGATCCCTTGGGACAATCAACAATTCGAGTTCGAAACCCTTGAAGAGGCTAAGAAGTACATGGTGAAGCTCGATAACTCACAGCGAATCATGCGAGAAAACCGAGATAAGGTCTCGCAGGAAGATAGATCACGAAATACCAAGAGGGTGGCATTTGCCCCTACCCCGTCAAAGACAGCTTTTAAACCTATCTACAGTCCTCCGGTACGGCGTACCTCACCGAGTGAGACCACTCGTATGAAGGACGTGGACGAGGACACCTGTTTCAAATGTCACAAAAAAGGTCATCGCGCAAGAGACTGCCCAGACGAGTATAATCCGAACTCGTATGAACGAGACCCACGAGTTCACGAGATCTCAACAGACGGGGCACATGATTCAGACTACCGTGAAGACTTAGAGGGCTCGGGAAACGACTGTCCTCCACCAGAGACTCGGTAGGAGGCAACACAGTAGCAGGATCTCGTCCCTATGACGATGAAGACGGACTCGTACTCGCCCTTCAAACCGTGCCCGAGTCCTCCCTGTTTTCTGAAAGGCCTTTCACTGTACTGGGTATGCTGTACAGTCAAGGAAAGAGATACTAATCGCCTCTCCTGGTCGACACTGGTGCCACTGGATACTGCTTCGTTAACAAGAGGATGATTCCGGCCATATGCACTGCCCTCGGAATCTCACCTATACCTCTTTCCAAGCCTCGCCATGTACGTGGGTATGATGGCAATATATCAAAAACTCCCATCACTCACTTGATTCTACCTAATCTGGAAGTTAACAGTCATAAGGAATTGACGGTTCCCATGCTTATCACCGATTTGGGACAGCATACGGTCATCCTAGGCAAGCCCTGGATGAACCGAAATGGAGTCTCACTGGACATGCAATCTGATTCGGTGATCTTTCCTACCAATGCCAGTCCGGAAGCGCGAATCACTGAGATCTCATCCACCCCGTTCGCCCCCAGGATCCTACAGAGGGAACGCCCATCAACTGAGGAAGAGGTCTTCACCATACGAAGCGTGAACGCAGAAGCTTTCGGTCTCCTCGCTCGTCAGGCAAGGGCTAAAGAGACTCGGCTGTTCGCCATGTCAATGGAGGATGTCGATGCCCTCATCCTCACCGATCAGAAGGACCGCCTGAATGCTCTGGGAGTGAACGCCATAGAGGCGCCTGAGGTGGATCACGAGATGGTGCAGAAGAAGCTTCCTTCCGAGTATCATGACTTTCGAGACGTCTTCGACCGTGCCCAGGCTGATAAGCTTCCTCCTCACCGGTCCTATGACCATAAGATTGAGCTGACTTCTGACGCAAAGCCCCCACAGAGCAGAGCATACCGCATGTCCCCATACAAGATACAGCGAGTCAAGGAGTATCTTTCCGAGAACCTCTCTAAGGGATTCATCACCCCTAGCAAAGCTCCTTACGCGTCACCAATCCTCTTTGCATTGAAATACAACGGCGACTTACGATTCTGTGTGGATTACCGAAAGCTGAATGCCCTCACCAAGCGCAACCGGTATCCCCTTCCTCTCATAGAAGAGGTTATTGGAAAGATCGTGGGATGCAAACACCTCACTCGCTTAGATATCATTGCAGCATTCAACAAGCTCCGAATGGATCCTGAAAGTGAGGATTTGACCACTTTCACAACAGCTCTAGGATCATACAAATACCGAGTCCTTCCATTCGGACTGACCAATGGACCAAGCTCTTTCCAGCAGTATATCAATGAGGTGTTATGGGAATTTCTGGATGACTTCTGCCAAGCATATCTCGATGATATCCTCATTTACAGTAAATCGAACAAGGAGCACCGAGATCACGTTCGAAAAGTGCTCTCTCGCCTCCGGGAGGCTGGTCTGCAGGTGGATATCAAGAAGTGCGAATTTGACGTGGAAGAGACGGTCTTCCTAGGCGTTATCGTGTCAGGTGAAGGACTCCGAATGGATCCTAAGAAGATAGAAGCCATCGTCAAATGGCCTCCTCCTACGAATCTGAAAGAGGTGTAAGGCTTCATCGGATTTGCCAACTTCTACAGGCGTTTCATCTATGAGTTCTCAAAGCTGGTAAAGCCCTTGGTGCTCCTCACCAGAAAGGATACTCCATTCGTGTGGAATGAGGCCTGCTCAGAAGCCTTTGAGAGTCTTAAAAAGTAAGTGGTGAACGCCCCAGTACTAAAGTACTTTGATCCAAAGAGACAGGCTATACTCGAAACTGACGCGTCCGATTTCGTCACCGGTGGAATCCTGTCCCAGCATGACGATGAGGGTATACTCTACCCGGTGGCCTTCTATAGCAAGACGATGGTCCCTGCGGAGTGTAATTATCACATATACGATAAAGAGTTACTGGCAATCATCAGATGCTTCGAACACTGGCGCCCCGAACTCGAGTACACTGATTTACCTGTTCAAGTCTTCACCGATCACCAGGCCCTGAAGACCTTCATGGAAAATAAGGAGCTCACTCGCCGTCAGGCTCGTTACCTAGATATCCTATCTGAGTTCAATTTCCAGGTGATCTTTCGCGCAGGCAAAAGCAACTCGAAAGCAGACGCCCTTACCAGAATGGCGAACGCTCGCCCTATGGATCAGGAGGACGAGAGGATGCGTCAACAATACCAGGTGATTCTGACACCAGACCGCGTCGATATTCGCGCTATGGATCAGGAGGAAGCGGGCCTATTCGAACGCGTTCACCAGGCAAACAAAGATGACCCCGGGTGTCAGGAATACAGAGACGCGGTAGCCAATGGTACTCGCAAGCTACATGGAATCAAGCTCGAACAATGCCGAGTGGTGGACGGAGCACTCTTCAAAAGAGGCCTATTATGGGTCCCAGACTCCCTCTACACCTCAGTACTCCATGAGATTCATGACCAACCTTCAAGTGGTCATCCCGGAATAAGACGAACGGTGGATCTCCTGCGTCGACATTACTACTGGCCTGGCCATGTGGCAACGATCAGGCAGTACATCGCGAACTGTCATGACTGTCAACGTAGTAAGGCGCCTCGGAGCAAGACGAATGGATTGCTAGTGCCATTACCAATCCCACAGGCTCGCTGGCAAGACATATCGATGGATTTCATCACCGGCCTTCCTCTTTCAGAAGGATTCAATGCCATATGTACTCTCATCTGTCGCCTCACTAAGGAGCGACACTATGTACCATGCTTCTGGGGTGACGATGGGACCTCTACTGAGTCCTTGGTGTGGATCCTCCTCTGGAACTTGTATAGGCTCCATGGACTCCCAAGCTCTATCGTATCAGACAGAGGCCCGCAATTCATATCTACCCTGTGGAAGAGTCTATGCAAGAGACTGAGAATCCAAGCTAACCTCTCCACCGCTCACCACCCACAAACAGATGGCCAGACTGAGAGAGCGAATCAGGATATCGAAAGAGGCCTCCGGACCTTCTGCAATTACGCACAGGACGATTGGGCTAAGTGGGTTCCTATGGTTGAGTTCGCTGACAATAGTAACACGGCCTCATCTACCTCTCTCGCTCCCTTCTTCATGAACAAAGGATTCAACCCCCGAATGAGCTTTGACCCTGATACAACTGACTACGAGACTACAAGGGAGAGACTGCAAGCCTTAAAGGCCGAAGATATCACTAAGAGGATGGAAGAGATCCTGGAATATGGCAAGAAACACTTGGAGGCCTCCCAAATCGCGATGCAAAGACAAGCGAATAAGCATCGCAAGGAAGTCTCATTCGATGTCGGTGACCGAGTGTGGTTATCCTCCAAGCATATCATGACGACGAGGCCCTGCAAAGACCTGGAAGACAAACAACTGGGTCCCTATGAGATCACCCAGCAAGTCGGCACCGCCTACCGCCTAGATCTCCCTCGTTCATGGCGGATCCATGACGTATTCCACCCACAGTATCTTCAGAAGCACCCCGATAACCCTCTTCCGGGACAGCAGAGGCCTCCGCCGAAGCCGAAGGTCTTACCAAAAGGCGACGAATGGGACGTCGATGACGTACTAGGCTCTCGCCGCTACTATGGCCGTCTACAGTATAAAGTCAAGTGGACTGATGTACCGAGGGATGATGAGTGGTATTATGCAGACCAGGGAGAGTTCGATAATGCCAAGGAGGTCGTCGACGAGTTCCACAGGCGATATCCAAAAGCAGCTCGTTGACACTGAAACTTAGCCCTATCAAAGCAGTTTCGATTTGGCAATACCTCGGACATTGCGCCATTCGACTGCTTTCGCGAATTTGGGTCATCTCTTTCAGCAAATTGAGGTCAAAGAAAAAGCGACTAAAGGCTCTTACCTCTCAACATCCACGTCACATGAGGCCTACCACGCATGCTCCCCTCGTTGATACATGCAAAAAGACCCTCCGACACCATTCGGTATCACCCCCAGAGCCTCACCGTCGCCGGTGGTACCCTGCATCGAAATCACCTTCCGGCATTTGGCCAGATTTTTTCAGAGAAAGTTCACAATGAGGCTCCGCATGAGGCTCCGCATTAAGGTTCGGTTCGGTTCGGAAGCATCCGACCAATGAGAGGCCTTCATTCCATGCTTCCTTCTCTGCTTAAAAATCGAATATCAAATGGTCATTCCGTGCCTAAATACCCTTTTTGTCAACCATTTCATCAATCCATGACCAAATCGCTTCATACCGGGCGGCCTGGAATGGTATGACACCATATTAACAATGAGTATCATCTCTTAAGGCATGCGGACATGCCTTCTGAGGGGGGGGGGTAATGTTACGAGTGTGACTACTCGTAGGGCTGATTGCGCGGCTGAAGGAGACACGTGACACCCTTCCTATTCGGGTTTAGCGCCTTGGCACTTCTCTGCCCACATATCTTTCTCATACCTGTACATAGATTTTACCTCCTCATCAATTGAATCCTCGTTACACACCACTATTGACTTGATCTAGTTGCAGTCCTAACATTATCTACTCTTTCTACTACTCTTCTAATTAAATAATAAAAAGTACTAGATAATTAAGAATACTAGATAATTAAGAGTACTAGATAATAAAGAGTACTAGATAATTAAGAGTACTAGATAATTAAGAGTACTCTTTATTAAATAAGACTCTTTCTATTAAATAAGACTCTTTCTATTAAATAAGACTCTTAAAGAGAGATAGTAGCTAGAAAGATAACTAGAATTCGGGAGGACTATACGGTGGGCTATACGGGGGGTCGGTATTAAGACTTAACCCCGAAATTTGCTACCCGGGTACCCGTTAGGTACCTACCCGATTTTTTTAGACCCGGACCCATTACCCGACCCACCCAAATTGTCTTTAACCCGACCCATAGACCCAAACGGGTACCCAACCCTCCTGAGACCTACGTGGGTCGACCCAACCCTTTCCGAGGCGTAAACTATATATCTTTACTCTAAGAAATAAAAAATTAAATATCTATAAAATAGATAAGATATTATAGTACGACGAGTACTATATTTAATATTATATAAATATACTAGGTCTACTTACGTAAGGGAACTTTTACTTTTCCTTCTTCTTCTCGACGGGCCGAAGGCCGCTCCAGCTTTCTTATATACTATACTCGTACTATCTAGAAGTAAGTTACAACGCTAACGTAGCGCCGGTAATATAGCTAATAAAAACGCTTTATTCTCCCTAAAACTATACTAAAATACACCTTATCTTTATAAAAGAGACCTGGCTTAAGAAGTTTCTCTCCTATATATTACCGAATATACTATTAATAATAGATATACGTATATATAAATGAATCTTATTACTATAGTATCTTTATTAGCCTATTATAATACTAAAAAAATTCTAATCAATTATCTTAACCCCTAGATTATATAGCTATTTGCAAGGAGACCATACCGAGACGCTAGATAGTTAGCGTTGTAACTCACTTCTGGATGGCACGAGTAGGAGGGTAAGGTACCGTGTTACTGCAACCTCTCTTAGGCTGCTACTACCTACACAGTAGGCTTTCGTATTCTCGATCAAGTATGACGACGATTGGCATCAATTGCTTATTGCTTATCACTTATCACATCCAGAAATCCAGAGCATGCCACCGCGGTGACCATCTTATCCGTATCCAGGTTCGGGAACCCGTAGGTCAATAAGGACTTCTTGCTAGAGTTTGCCTGAGGAACAACCAAAATTATTGGTAAACAATATACATCTCGACGTTCACGATCCAGCAATGCCTGGGGTTTGGGAATTGATCTAAAGAGTGCATTGAGTACAGTGAATAGTATGTCGTATGTACTGAAGTGAAAGCCTGGGTTTGTGCTAGACATAGTTAGTCGGCTATACTATAAAACACTGTATCACGTTCTTCGCTTTCTAATCAACATCTTCACTTCTGTATCAGGGAAACAGGCATCCGCAAAAACCCGGTTTTTCGGCCGCTTCTCCGCTCCTCGGCCCTCCCTGCCGCCTTCTTGACCCGCCTCCCCAAATTTCACGTCATATTCCAGCAATAGCATGGCAAGGATGATCTTGCTCTCATTACTTGCGAAAAATCTGCCTGGGCATGCAAATCTTCCGTGACCAAAAGTGATATTGTCTAGCCCAGTGTTGACAAATTGGTGGGCATGGGAGTTGGCCTGTGGCCCATGGCGCATTCGGTGAAAGCGAAGGCCATCGAATCTTTGGGGTGAGTCGTACAAGGCTTCAGAGGATGCTATTGGGCCAGCAGCGACAGCAATGTAGCTGCCTTTTGGAAGTGTAATAGGTGGAGACGACGATCCGATTGTATGCGGAAGTTGGAGCTTGCGATTGAAGGAGACTGAACTGATGGTGAGCAAGCCTTTTGAACTCGAGTTCAATGTCAGATGGAAGACCTACGGGCGCTTGGAGGATTGAGACGTTGAGATTCTCTCATAAAAGAATCCATCTTTGACAACTTGGTAAGAGTAGTCTTCTTCCACACATCACCGGTTTCTGCAAGGCTTTCTTCAATCTCGGCCTGTAGCTCAGGGCCATATTCTTCCCACCGAGCTGCAAGGTCGTACAACACGTTTGTGATATGATTTGTCGTGGTATGTATTGCAGCAAAGCTCATTCCAAGTTGTCGATCCACTATGCGTTCAGGTCGACTGTCATCTCCATCCGATGCGTCCTCAAGCCATTGCAGCATATCGTTAGGCCTGTCGCTTTTCCAAGTCGAGCTTTGAGCCGCGACTTGGCGCCGACGCAAGATCTCGGGAATCAGTAACCTTCGGGCGTTCTTATGATGGCTGCGGATGCGGCGCATGTGTGGTGAGATGAGTCCAGCGACTGGACGAATTGGTACTGGTACTACTTTCAAATACGAACTACCCTGAAAAACGCAGCGAGCGAAATCTATTGACGTCTCCAGCCACAATGGCTCACGGCACAAATGTTGGCCGACAAAAATACGGGCCGACGTACGACCCACAATCTGAAGAAAAGTAGAGTGTACAGCCACCGGCGTCCATTCTATAGACAAAACAATATTGTTACTCAAGAAGCTGACCTCAGAAAAAAGACTACTTGGCTTAGCAGCAAGAAGGTGCACATACCTTCGCATGGAGGGAGTTCTTGCGAGAAGCCAAAGCTGGATTCATCTACCAACGGTTCAATATGATTACCAAGATTCTGGGTCAGCTGGCCCCTCGTGATATCCCAGACAACATGACCGAAAAGTTGGATACCCATTGTTGTGTAAGAGCCAAGAAAGTACTGCAATCAGCTCGATGTAAGCAGCAGCCAGAATAAAATCTCAGAGTCAACAGGCGAAGCTCACATCTGCTACAGCTTGAGAAGAGCTCATCGTAGTCTCCGGGAGACTCTTCAACTCCTCCACAAACTTTGTGGGCAGGACAAGCAGGTCGTTGTTCACGGTTGGGATTTGAAATATAGCCTCTGTATACTAATGCGTACCCCGTGTGAGCATTTCGATTGAAAAATGCCGTGTGAGCAGAGCGACCTTTTCGTAACCCTCTTTAACCATTTCGATGCCATGAAAGATGTATCGAAGTCGAGCCCGCCACATAGGGAACAGCAGTCCTGTCGACTTTCCCACAATTGGAGCGTTCAAACCTTTGAAACGGGATTCTTGAAGTATATTTGAAGCTAGTGTCCATATTAATGGCAAAGACAGGCAAAATGACAACTGACGAAGAAGTGTCATTTGCACTAGAACAGTCACGAAAGACCAAGCAACTGATAACGTTCCCATGAGAAGGCCCATTATCATATCACCATAGGATGTTTGGGTCTCTTGTTGATGAACGAGACCTTGTAGAAATATGACGGCTCGTCTTCTCAGGAGAACGAGGGATTCGCTGATGCTCGCTTCTGTATCGATTGGCCGTTGAAGCAGCTGGTGTAGAAAGGTTACGGGATAGAATATCCAGGACTTGACTGGATTTGTCCCTGCCTGATGAAAGACATTACGACATCATTGGAAGGTCTGCTTTGGACCTGAAAGGTAACGTTGTGCTCGCCCGTGCTCGTAAAAAGGCCGATGTGACACTTTGCTACTACAGGTCCGATATCCATCGGTCCAGAAATGGTCAGCTTCTATAGCGAGACGGGCAGACCGAAAAGTAATGTAACGTAACTGCAGCACCTTGGGCTGATCTCTAGAGTCATCAAGAGTAGCGGTGGGGGTTTGGCCGCATACCCTCGGGTACCTTAAGCGATTATCGTAATGGCTAAGGCAGGTGCAGGTAGCCTCGACTAGTGGCTCCAAGCTCGCGGAACAGTACCGTAGCAATTATACCTTACGGGCGAGCCCTAGAATGTGCACACCGTGACACTACGGTAATAAAACCGGGAACTATATTATAGTAGTTACTCTTATTTGGAATCGTAGCTAAATAGATATTAGAGTATTATGGTAAGAATTATTGATATAGTATTTAAAAAGAATAGTATAGATATATTAAAATCCCGGCCTAAAAGTTAATATAGGCTCTTATTTTTAAATAGAAAATTCTTAGTATCGTAAGCTATAGTAATACTAAGATCTATATTACGGAATAGAATAGAACATAATTATAATCTATAAATAATAATAATATATATAGAAGAAAGAGTACCTATAGAAAGGATCCTTCTTATAGTCGTAGTATTAAGGCTCGCTAAGTCCTATAAGACTCCGTATATATCTACTATAGAGGATATTCGTAATAACCTATAAACTAAAATAGAAACTCTCGATAAATAGAAGATATACTTGAAAAAAGAATAATCGTCTAAAAATAGTCTCTATAATATATATCGTAAAAAATATAGTAGAATCTCGTTAAAAAATATAGTATTTTTAGCGATACTCTATATCTACTAGCTATTTTCTCTATATATATAATAGTAAATTTCTTAATTAGAATATTATACTACTTTTTTATTATTATATTAAATATAAGATAGAGTTTAAATTTCTTATAGAATATTAAAATTTTAAATATAATATAATTAATATCTTAATAATTAGATATAGAATATTCTACTCTTTTAATTTGTTTACTTTCTTTACTATATCGATAGTTTCTATAAAGCAACATTTATTGTTGTACTAACCGTATCGCTATAGCGAGATCTCACTGCATTCTCTTCTACAAACATAGCCCGCCGCTAAGGTATCTTATCTACCTTACCTTCCATCAGTAAGTAGCCTCTCTAGTGTTGGCACTCCCAGGTCAGCACTCGGCTCCACTTCACAAGCGAAAGTCTCGTAGAGTAACGCAGGTAATATCAGCATTTGCTGTTCCTCAAGCTGTCGAGTCCGAGGCTTCATGACCAATGCAACCAATAATGTCCCTGTCTCACTCACCGCCTCAGGTCTTGGTATGTCTTTTGGGTCTAGCGTCAACATGTTGGTTGAAGCCATCGAGGAAGACAGCACAGCTTCCTGAGCACCGTCAAAGGTTCCAGTGGATTCGAGTCTTCAGCTCGACCAGTCCTACCGATCAACGTCGCTTGTAAGGCCACACAATGCAGCCCGAGGCTTCTTATCGCCGACGGTATCTCGAAATTCAGACATTCATGGCTTGCGTGCACAATGCAGACCCAAGACTTACAGATATGCTACCGTATTGTGCATGCATCCTTCTGAGTCGATCAGCACCAATGTGGATGATCAATGTGTTCGTGGCAGGATAGAAAGAAGCGTATTACTACTCGTGCCCTCAGGAGAGGATCTCACCCTTTCTGACCTTTCAAGAAGCTTTACAACTGTATTATATAGCCACACAGTCAAGAGACTATCAATTGTCAGCTTCAACAGCCCTTTCGACGACGCTGACTTATCTTCAACTTATCTAAACCGTCGATAGGTTCTCCCTTGAAGCCAATCACGACATCGAGCATCTTGCAGGCTGAAAAGTCCTTCAAACACAATCTCGACATTCGCATCTCTTCTAGGTAGAACAGTTTTCCAAGATGTCGGATTTCCCGAGTAAAGCTAGGGTCTTCGGAAGGGACCCAGATCCGTCTCAATGTCCAGAGCCTATCGCCATTGTCGGAATGGGTATGCCCGATCTTTCTACGTACATTGCTTCTGCACATCGACAAGCGGACACCCCAATGCTCATGGCTTTGATAACGAAGGTTCTCAGGCTTCGCTAACATGACATACTTCTCTGTGTAGCATGTAGATGGCCCGGTGGGGCTTCGAATACTTCTAAATTATGGGACATGTTGGCGCAGGGCAAGTCCGGCTATAGAAATTTTGAAGACAACAAACTCAACATTAACGGCTTCTACCACCCAAATCAGCATCGTCCAGGCAGTATATTCACTAAAGGCGGCTATTTTCTTGAGGAGGATCCAAAACAGTTCGATCACAACTTCTTTGGTCTTACGCCAGTGGAGACTATGACAATGGACCCAGCACAGCGAAAGCTTCTTGAAGTCACGTACGAGGCCTTTGAGAACGCAGGGGAGCCGTGGGAAAAATTCTCCGGCTCGAATACTGGCGTTTTTGTGGGAAACTTCAACTACGACCATCAATTAATGCAAGTCCGCGACGCGGATCATACCCTACCTTATGTCACAACCGGTGGAGGCATCACGATATTGAGCAATCGCATAAATTACGTATTCAACCTACATGGGCCTAGGTAAAACTCAGGCCCGATCAAATGAACATTGCACCATCGTTAATGATCTGATAGCATGACTCTAGACACCGCATGCTCTTCCTCGATGTATGCTCTTCATCTCGCGGTATCTTCAATCAGAAGTGGAGAATGTAAGTCAGCCATTGTTGGGGGAAGCAACCTTATCCTTGGACCTGAAGCGCAACTGTTCTCAACGAAGCTGGGCGCAATATCACCAACATCAACCTGCCACACCTTTGACGCAGCCGCCGATGGTTATGCTCGTGCTGACGGATTCGGCGCCTTATACGTCAAAAAGCTATCAGACGCTTTAGTGAACAATGACCCAATACGAGCTGTAATCCGGGCTACGGCTATCAATGCAAATGGAAAAACAGGTGGCATCTCACATCCAAGCCCGGAAGGTCAAGAGGCTGTCATGAGGCGTGCATACGAAGCGGCAGGCGGCCTTGACCCTGACCTTACTGGCTATTTCGAATGCCACGGCACCGGTACGGCAGTTGGAGATCCCCTTGAAGTCTCCGCGATCGGTAGATTATTCGCAGCAGGACGTGAAAATGAACCACTGCTCATCGGGTCCATCAAGCCGAGCCTTGGCCACTCCGAGTCTTCTAGTGGTCTAGCAGGAGTCATGAAAGCAGTTCTGGCTATTGAGAAAGGCCAAATTCCTGCAACAATTGGCCTTGTCAATCCAAACCCCAACATCGACTTTGACGGCTCCCGTGTCAAAGTCGTCGCAGAGATGACACCTTGGCCCGCTTCCAAGCCTATCAAACGAGCAAGCGTGAACTCGTTCGGCTACGGAGGAGCCAACGCACATTGTATTGTTGAGAGCATCGAATCTATTGTACCAGGCTACCAACCCTATGCAAGCAAAGAATCAAGCAAAGCCTCTAGCCGGACTTCCAGCAGAGATTCCAGCACATTTCGCGCTTCATCCTCTAGTCAGGCATCCACACCGCCATCAAGTCCTCTCGAGCCGAAGATCGACGCTAGCGATCTTGTAATGGGTCAACCAGAAGGCCTTGTAAGCGGTGAAGCTGAACTTGCTCGTAGTGCTCAATTTAAAGTGAAGAAAGCCGAAGAAAATGCCATGGAGCAAGTCACAAGTAGCAACCGTCAAGATCAGATTCCGGGATCGTCGCAAATTCTTGCCGATTCGACCATATTGACCACGAAAGGTGCTCGAAGGCTCATCCTGTTGCCGTTTTCGGGCCATGACGACTATTCGCTCAAGAGCAACATCTCAGCTCTATCATCAGTAATTGACCAGTACGATCCTATCGACCTCGCATATACTTTAGCCGCTCGAAGATCAAAGTTCTTCCAGCGTGCTTTCGCAATTGCAGATGTAGACTTACCTACGTCTTCGTTAGACGAAGCCACGATGACTTGGGGGAAGAGTTCCCCAACGGCTCAAAGCGTGGGCTTTATCTTCACAGGTCAGGGAGCTCAGTGGGCGGGCATGGGTTCTCAGCTGTTCGCGGAGTACGAGTCCTACCGTCGGACTATCAGGTATTTAGACTCCATCCTCCGAAAAGTTCCGGAGCCACCGGATTGGTGCATCGAGTCTGCATTACTAGAACCCGCAGCTACGAGTCGGGTTCAGGACCCGGAACTTTCACAACCTTTGTGTACCGCTTTGCAAATTGCGTTAGTCGATCTCCTCTTGTCGTGGAATGTCAAGGCTGTGGTAGCTGTAGGACATTCATCGGGCGAGATTGCTGCAGCATACGCCACAGGTGCTCATAGTGCAGCAGAAGCAATCATTGTTGCTTACTACAGAGGTAAAGTGCTTACTGCGCATAGTAGTTCCGGACTCATGCTTGCCGTTGGGCTTGGCCCCAATCAAGTCTCCTCTTACCTCGAGCCGACCCAGGGTAAGGTTGTGATTGCTGCTGTCAACTCACCAAGTAGTGTTACGCTTTCGGGTGATGACGGAGCAGTGGCAGCAGTGAAAAAGAGTCTGGACCGGGAAAAGATCTTCGCCAGACTGTTACAAACCGGAGGCAAGGCATATCATTCCCATCACATGATATCGTTGGGCGAGGAGTATGTGAGGCTTACACAATGCGCAATGCACAAGCTCAAGCGGGAGATCGCTTTGAGTACCAGGCAGAGCTCGGCCCTATGGGTGTCATCAGTTCATCCCTCCAAGACGCAGTCTGGCGAGGACCTCAGCCCCGAGTACTGGCGTAAAAATTTGGTATCACCTGTGCTCTTCAGTCCAGCCATCGAGCGGCTAGCAAAAGACCCCACCATAAATCTGGGTCAATTGATCGAGATCGGACCACACCCGGCATTGGCAGGACCACTTCGCCAAATACGGGCTGCGCTCGAAACACAAGACGGGGTCAGGCTTCCACCATGTCTCGGTAGCATTCGCCGTGGTGAGGATGGTTTAAGAAACATGCTTTCTCTTGCTGGTGATCTATTCATCCAAAATGTCCCCATTGATCTAGTCGCTGTAAACTCTGTCGAATCCACCCACGAAGATGGAAAGCCGGGAAAGTCTAGAGCCTTAATTATCAAAGATCTACCGAACTACCAATTCCATTATGGAGCACCGATTTACTACGAGAGTCGCTATAACAAAGAATGGCGCCTTCGTAAGCACCTTCGTCACGACATTCTTGGTGCCAAGCAGCCTGGTTGCGCTAAAGGAAGCCCTTCATGGCGCAACATGCTAAGATTGAAAGATGTCCCGTGGCTGGAGGACCACAAGCTTCTGCCTGCACCGATATTCCCAGCAGCTGGCTACCTAGCGATGGCTATCGAGGCCTTGTCTCAGTACCATCACGAGGCTAACGATGCTGAAGAGCTCAAGGGTTTCTCCTTCCGCAATGTGGCCATAAACTCGACCATGCATATTCCTGATGACGACTTTGGAGTCGAAACGATCTTCAATCTTCAGGCAGCCAGTCTTACAATTTCCAAGACTTCTGAACTTTGGCATGACTTCAGAATAAGTTCTTTGCAAAATGATCAATGGACCGAACATTGCAATGGGTCAGTATGTGCAGTGACTCAGCGTGCAGTGCGGCAAAGCAGCGACGCAGAAGTTTTCTCGATTGATCCAAAATCCAAGCCCGTCGATTCCGCCAGCTGGTATGAGAAATTTGCAGATGTTGGTCTAGGGTACGGACCAACCTTTCAAGGGTTGACCGACATCAGAGCTCGTCCCAATGTGAACAGGGCAACTGCAACCGTTGCGCTTCACACAACCGAAGGCAACGTCAAGGGTGGAGAGTCAAGCTATCCCATCCATCCGTCTACAATTGACATTTGTCTTCAGCTTGCTCTCATCGCATGTCATGCTGGCCAACCCCAAAACATACGCCAGGCTTTTGTACCCGTCGTTGCAGACGAGATGTCGTTATGGATCCCTAAAGACGAGGACAAAGCAGCCTTGATTGGCTATGGACAGGCGACTGGAGAACTGCGAGGCCTCAGGGGAGCATACGCGCGAACTCAATTATTTGGAACATCCGGCGAGAATTTGATAGATATAAAGCAGCTGCGCTGTGTGTCGTATAACAGCACTTCATCAAAAGGGATCGAAGCTACTAGAGAGACGAGAAATCCTTACCTTCGCTTGATATGGAAGCCGGATATCGATTCACTGAGCAATGACAAAGCGAGAAACATGTTTCCACCGACAACGGATGCCAATGTACTCGTGCCAACATTTGACAAGTTCGACCAGCTCGCTGCCTATGTCCTTGTCCAAATCTTCGAGAGCTATTCCGAGCTTTTCACACACAGCAATCCAGAGCATTTGCAGAGATTCTTGGACTGGGTGCAACGCTGCGTTAGCAATGCGCAAAGTGGAGAATTGCCATATGGCAGGAAGGCTCTAAATTGCTCCACAACACAAAGGAAGGAGCTGATTGACTTAATTTCAAAGGAACTTGATACAATCGTCGAAGCGCAGCTCATTAAGCGAATCTTTGACCAGCTTCCGCAGATATTCTCTGGTGAGACCAGCGGCTTGCATGTCGCTCTCAAAGACAATCTTCTCACAGAATTGTACGTTTCTGGTATAGGCATCTCAGGCGGCTATCCTCAACTCATCCGAGCCATTGATCTCCTAGCACACAAGTGGCCTTCCATGAAGATCTTGGAGATCGGTGCAGGCACAGGTGGTGCTACTCGCCTTATCCAGGACACTTTAGAAGGACGCTCGCAGTTCAAGCGCTTCAAGAACTACTGCTTCACTGATATCACCCCCTCTTTCTTCGCAAGCGCCCAAAACGAGTTCTCTGAATGCGTCGGTGTTGAATATAAGACGTTGGACATCGAAAAGAATCCGCAAAAGCAAGGTTTCGAGACTGACTATGACTTGATAGTTGCCTCCCAGGTTCTGCACGCAACAACGACGATCGCAGAGACCGTACAGAATGCGCGGAGTCTCTTAAAGGCAGGAGGTAAGATGGTCCTACTGGAGATAACCAACGTCCATCTGGGTACTGGACTCGTGCTTGGAACCTTTCCCGACTATTGGAACGGAGTCTCTGATGGTCGAATCGATAGTCCATTACTGACGAAGAACATGTGGCAAGCTGTCCTCACGCAAAATGGATTCAGCGGTATCGATGTCCTCCTTGATGATCATGCAGGCTCTGTGTCCATGGCTTCCACCATCATCACCACTGCCGTTGAACCCTCAATTCCTCGAGCTCTCGTATCAAATGATGTTCCACGTGTAGTGTTCGCTTATGGTGACTTTCGGCCATCATTCAGCTTTGCACTGGAGGAACTTGCAATCGAAAAAGGTATCGACGTCGTACATTGTCTTATCAATGACTCCAAGTCGATCCAACAGGGTGCTAGAATTATCGTGCTCGCAGATCTCGTTAGTAGCTACCTGAAGGAGCTGGACACAAAGGCGCTCAAAAGTCTCAAGACTCTGTTTCGAAAAGCATCGTCGCTGGTATGGATCACCGCAGGCGGCTTGATGAATGGTGCAAAACCCGAAGACGCTGTAATTGGTGGTCTCATACGTGCAATAATCACAGAAATGCCTCATGTGAAGATTGCAACTATTGACCTGGATGTCGGGTATGACCAAATAAGTCAAGACATCGCAGATCATATACTCTCAAAAGAGGATGAACTTGTGCATGCCGGGAGCCAGTCAGGCGCTCGTGATAGCGAGTACGCTCTGAAAGACGGAGTTCTCCATATTAGTAGGCTGGTTCCAGAATACGCCCTGAATCAAAGATACTTGATACAAGAAGGGTCTGTAAAGGCTACAGAATTGGTCAGATTGAGAGAAGCTAAACCTCTGGCCGTCGGGTTTGACCAAGCTGGTCTTTTGAGCTCGCTCTATCTTAAGGAAGATCAGGCCTTCAAAGAGCCATTGATGGATGATGAGGTCGAGATCCAAGTGAAGGCTGTGGGCTTAAATGTGAAGGTCAGCTTATTACCATATGAGGTCCTTGATCGAGCCTTCTCCTTGCTGACTACCACAATCTTCAGGACCTAGCGGTTGCACTGGGCCGCTTTGATTGGAACAGATATAGTACCGAGTGTGCTGGCGTTGTCTTCAAGACTGGACGCAACGTCAGAGACATCGCAGTTGGAGACCAAGTCTTCGGTGCTGCTCCTGGAAACTTTGGCAACTACGTGCGCGTGCTTGGTACCTCTGTGCAGAAAATGATTACTAAAGATAATTTCGACGAGGCAGCTTCAATGCCTGTTGCTTTTATGACTGCTATCTATGCGTTCAATCACCTTGCTCGTCTTTGCAAAGGTGAAACCGTTCTCATTCAGTCAGCTACGGGTGGATTGGGTATGGCAGCCATACAATTAGCTAAATACCTTGGTGCAGAGATCTATGCGACAGTCGGTAATGCTGACAAGGTTGAGATGCTGGAGAAGGAATTTGACGTTCCTAGAGATCATGTCTTCGATTCGCGAGATTTGGCAACACCTTCGAAAATTCTGGCCGCGACCAATGGTGCAGGCATAGATGTCATACTGTGTTCTGCGGCTGGAGAAGCCATGCACGAGAGCTGGAGGGCAATCGCCTCGATGGGGAGATTCATCGAAGTAGGGAGAACGGACGTGTTGGGCCATGGCAGATTGAACATGGAAGTATTCAAGAGGAATGCGACCTTTTCATCCTTCGACCTTGGCCTAATCAATCAGCAAAAACCCGCGAAAATTGCAAGCCTCATGGCCGAGCTTGGAGACATGTACAGACGAGGCCATATTAGGCCTTTCCGTCAAATTAAGAGGTTTGACGTGTCCCAGTTGGAGCAAGCAATGATGGACTTTGCCAAAGGCACTCATGTCGGAAAGATCGTCGTGACCTTTGAAGAACCAGAAACACTGCTCAACATCCGACCAACTCCAAAGCAGGTTGCCTTCGATCCCGATGCAGCCTATCTTCTAGCTGGATGCCTCGGTGGAATTGGACGAAGCATCAGTATCTGGATGGCCGAACACGGCGCCAGACACTTCGTCTACGTTGCTCGTTCTAGCCCCAATACGTACGCTGCAGAGATGCTTGACGACCTGCATGCCATGGGTGTAACAACGCAAACAATCAAATGCGACGTCACCTCAAAATCCGCCGTCGTATCTGCAGTTTCCCAAATCACTAAGCCAATCAAAGGCGTCATCCAAGCCGCCATGGTCGTCGCCGACGCGATCTTCGACTCCATGACCCTCTCCCAATTCAAATCCGTCACCGACCCCAAAATCGCCGGCACCATCAACCTGCACGAAGCCACCCTGTCTCAACCCCTCGACTTCTTCAACATGACCTCCTCCATTGTCACCATGATTGGTACCGCAACACAAGGCTCCTACTGCGCTGGCAACGCCTTCCAAGACGCTTTCGCGCGTCACCGCTTCTCCCTTGGCCTGCCCGCGCAGTCTATCGCCCTAGGCATGATCCTCGAAGTGGGCTTTGTCTCCCAACTCCACGAAGTTCAAAAATCTCTTATGCGCAACGGCGTCTACGGCACAGGCGAGCACGAATTCCTCAAGCTCCTCGAAGCATCTTTCGTCAAGCAGACGCCCGATCCGAAATGGTCCACTGTGGACCCACTGGCCAGCTCCCACCTACTCACCGGCCTCGAGCCCGTCAAGCTCGACCAACTGTACCGCAAAGGCCTCGCCGCCGAGTTTACCTGGCATACCGACGCCCGCTTCGGTCGCCTCCTCCAAGCCCTCGAAGACCTCTCCCGCACAGCCAACTCCTCGAGATCCTCCGAGGGCGCAGTATCCGACACGCTCGCCGCGGCCTCGCCGGCAGAATTCAGACAGATTGTGACAAAGGCGATTCTTAATCGTTTGGCCAAACTCCTATTCACGTCGAGCGAGGAGATAGACCCTGGTAGAGGCGTTAGCGCGTACGGCATGGACAGCATGATTGCCGCCGAGTTGAGGAACTGGTTCGTCAAAAGCTTCCAGACTGATGTGACCTTTTTGGAACTGTTGAATCCGCAGACCAAGATCTCGGATCTGGTGGAGAAGGTTTGGGTGGAGCACAAAGGGGAGAAGGCTGGAAAGTAGGGTTTCATAAAGGGTGGGGGTCGGGTAGACCTGTTCATGGCGTTTGACAGCCATGAGCAGTGGAGGATTACCTTGAGACTCTAGAGAACAGAGGCCCTATGTACGTAGTTCATATGTTTCGCGCGCAATAGACCGTGCTGCTTTGATGGAAGTTGGCAAATGTCCCGCGCACATGGTAGCTAGCGCTCTTATGACATGAGGAATGAGCGCAATATATCATTCTACTTCCTTGTTCCATTGATTTGAGCACTGCTTTGACTGCATAAAGATAGGTAATGACCATGTTAGCGTTGTTCGATCTTCGATCGTGCATGATCCAGAGAAAGAAGATGAAAAAAGCCAGTACGAAGATAGTGTTGGCAGTTGCATGGCCATCTTTCGGCCCCATTATACAGAGTATGGCTTAATGCCAAGAAGAGAGTCCACCGAGGAGCCATGACAGCACGAGAAATCAATGGGCGGCCTGTTTTGCAGTAATAGCTCTCATGCCAGCTCCTATGTCTTCCATATCGCCCACTGCTGAAGCAAAGACCCTTCTGAATACTCATGATCTCACGTAAGTATGAAGCAAAAACATCTAACCAGCAATTTCTATCAGGCAAGCATTTGTGTGTAGGGATAAGGACAACCCTGAGGTGCCATTTCTTAAAGGTAGGATTTGACATCACAGCCAGTCTCGCTCTGCAATTGCTCGACAGTTTCATCCCAAAGTTTTTTCTGAATGTTTTTCCCATCGGCAGAACGAACCCAATCCGAAGCACTGCAAGAGCGGAGTTAGTCGGGAGACTGACGTCGCGATGGAAAGGAGATCGCAAACACTTACGGGGTTGGTTTGCACTCGCTGAGGTAACCGCCATGTGTCTGTGGCCCTTGAATGATAGCGCCGTCGAGAATAGTTCTCGCACCTTCTTCAGTTGTACGTCCAAAATATTCCGTGAATTTCTTTTCCATGGAATTCTTGTTTTCGCGATGAAGACTACTCTTCACCAAGCCAGGGTTGACGGTGTTGACGACAATATCCGACGGCTTGACCCTTGATGCCAGCTCGCGAGTCCACAACACGTTGAGGAGCTTGGAAACATTGTAGCGGTCTGGGTTCCCCCAGTTCTTCTCGTCATCAAGCTCGTCGAGGATTCTTGGCGCTTTACGCTCTTTGAAAGAAGTCCACATATGAACTTCCGAGGAGGTAATGGTGATGCGAGAAGGTTTCCCGTGTCGAGCTGCCGTGGCTCTTAGTGGAGGTAGAAGGAGCAGCGAGAGGAGTGCAGTGCTGTAATGGTTGACCTGGATAGTGGCTTCGTGACCGGTAAGCGGGTTCTGCTCCCACATGTGCTTTTTGACTCCGGCATTCAGTAGGACGATGTCTAGGCGCTCGAGTTCTTGGGCACGCTTGCCAAAGGCAACAACGCTGTCGAAGGAATCCATATCAAGAGGCCAGATGTCAATGGAACCACCTGGGTGGGCTTTGAGCAGAATTTTTCTTTCTTCCTCACACTTTGATGGTGTTCTGACCGCCATGATGACACGTGAGACTTTGAAGTCCATCAGAAGATGGATAGCGGCGAGACCGATGCCGACATTGGAACCAGTAACAATGATGGTCTGACCGGAGAGATCTTGGGGAGGAATAGGCTGAGGATGGACCATTTTTTGACGATACATGAATCCAAGGAAGCCCATGGCTGTTGCCGGTCAGTGCAGAGATGACAAACTGTCTTTGATCAATATTCCGCTATGGGAGAATTAATTGATGGGCACTCTTGATCCGGCTGGGACAGGGAGACTGTACAGCACCAATGGATAGGCTGCAGCAAATGTGTGGGTCGCGAGTGAAGGTGTTGAAGGGGGATATTGGAGGCAGTGAAGTTGAGGTTCTTAGTTATAGTCAATCTGCTATTGATAAGACTGCTTTGTGATGACTTGCATTTCATCATTTCCCTTCACAGCTACTGTGGCCTAGAAGTGAAAGGAGCTGAGGGCAAGAATGAAGTGAATTCGGCGTTACGAGCTCCGTAATGAGCAGCCATACCGTAAGCTCGGCTTTCTGCTAAGGCGAATCTAGTGGTGAAAGAAATGGCACATGGAAAAAGCATCATGCGGACGGGATACAGAACAATCGATCAGATGATGGATGCTTTCAGCAAACCCGAAATTCGTCGGCTCTAAACAGCTAAAGCCTCCAGTTTTCTTATTCCCATCGGCGTTAATTACAAAGGATAAAGTACCTTACCTTACCTGAGTACCTAGGTACCTTACCTTATTTACTTAGTGCAGCCCTATGACCTAGCGCTACGAGTAGATTACGGTAGAGCTTAACTATCCTAGCGCACATGGGAAAACAACACAACCAACGCGGACCATGGAATAATATGCTGACTCCGGCTTCATCATCATGCCTCTAACAACCCTCGGCGCCCAACTAGTCTTTCGTGGGAGAAGCGACCATTGGCCATGACTCTACCCAATCGCAGACACCGCAGCATTCCGCGCATGTCACGACACCAGAGACTCCTAACCCTCGCCCCATCCTTGGTTAAATTGTTGCTTCTCCCCCCCCCCTCCTCTTTACACCCCTTACTTTTCTTGCTACCACCATTTTCTTCCCGTCACTTCCACACTTGGACCAACGTATATATCTTTGACTGTCTTTCTAAGAATCTGAGTCTCTTTGGTAGATAGAACATGAATCGGTACAGCTATCCTAGCATTCCAGTCGATCGCGCCCTTCAGTCTCGCGGCTCTCGCCCATTGTCCCTGGGACTCGGGCCTTTTTCACAACTGCATGATGATGAAACCAGTGACTCTTTCGTCGGCCGAGCTCGCACTGCGCGTAGCCGTGGAAACGTCGAATCTGACGAACGTCCTCTGACTGAACTCGAGTTAGAAGCAACATCGATACCTGACCGGGACGATGCAGAAAGAGAATATCCTGCATCTTGGAAGCTAGCAGTAATCACCGTTGCCCTGTGCATGGCGATATTTCTTGTTGCCTTGGTTAGCTTGCCCCCATTTCTGCACCAGCCATTTCACCCAACGCTTTGTATAAGTATGAAGTTGATTGAATCATGGCAAGGATACCACTATTGTCGCCGCAGCTATTCCGCGAATCACGGATCACTTCCATGCTTTGGACGACGGTATGTGCTCTTTGTTTAGTCCTTGCAGTCATAAACCTAATTCATCGCCCAGTTGGATGGTATGGAAGTGCCTACCTACTCACCATCTGCGGCTTCCAACTTGCATTTGGCAAATGCTACTCTGTATTCTCTATCAAGACCGTCTTTTTGACAGCGATAGGCATCTTCGAGTTTGGATCCTTGATTTGTGGCATCGCACCCACATCGCTAGCTCTCATAGTAGGGCGAGCGATTGCCGGCATGGGCTGTGCTGGGATTTTCTCTGGGGCTCTGATTGTCATTGCCTATTCTGTCCCTTTGCATCAGCGACCAGTATTTACAGGACTTGTTGGAGCCATGTATGGCATTGCTTCAATCGCTGGTCAGTGAAGACCAGAAGCTAGTGATGACCTGGATGTCAGGGATATGCGCTGACGGATTCCTAGGTCCGCTACTGGGAGGTGTCTTTACCGATCAATTAAGTTGGCGGTGGTGCTTTTACATCAATTTGGTAAGCTTCCTTTGCTCATTTGTCCGTACATCGGCTAATGCATGACCACCATAGCCGATAGGTGCCGTCACAGCCCTTATGATTGCCGTCTTCTTCAAAGCACCCCGTAGGGCCGCCAGTATGCTTTCCTTTCGCCAGAAAGTTGAGGAGCTAGATTTCTTAGGCACTCTTATGTTCCTTCCGTCAATCATATGCCTCTTGGTTGGGCTTCAATGGGGAGGAACTAAATACGCATGGAGCAGTGGCAGAGTCATCGCGATGCTGGTCCTTGCAGCACTCTTCGCCGCATGCTTCGTCGGAATTCAAATTTGGAAGCAAGACAAAGCGACCGTACCCCCACGAATCATCTGCCAAAGGAGCATCGCCTTTGGAGCCTGGTTCTCTTTTTGGATAGGCGGCGCCTACTTTCTTCTGATTTACTACCTCCCCATCTGGTTCCAAGCCATCAAAGCCGTTTCCGCTACCGAATCCGGCGTCATGAACCTCCCTTTCATAATGGCCCACGTCATCTCCGCTCTCATTGCGGGTATCCTCATAACTTCGATAGGCTACTACACACCCTTCATGCTCATCTCCTCAGTCCTTGTCTCCATTGGCGCCGGCTTGCTTACGACCTGGCACGTCAAAACCGGCCACGCCATGTGGATCGGCTACCAAGCATGTTTTGGTCTCGGTAGCGGTCTGGGCATGAACCAACCTCTCATGGCCGCCCAGACAGTGCTGGCGCTCGACGACGTGTCAATTGGGACTGCGAGCGTGATTTTTGCGCAGACGCTAGGGGGGGCAATCTTCATTTCCGCGGGGGAAAATATCTTCGAGAATCATTTACTGCAGGGGCTGCGGGCTGTAGCACCGCAGCTAAATCCGGAGATCGTACTTGCGACGGGTGCTACGGATTTGAGGTCTGTCGTGAAGCCGGAGCTCATTGGGGCTGTCATTGAAGTGTACAATGATTCTCTGGTACGCGCTTTCAAATTGGCGACGGCGTTAGCATGCCTCACGGCCGTGGGGTCGCTAGGAATGGAGTGGAAGTCCGTGAAGAAGAGGGGGGAAAAGCAGTAGGCACCAAATCTACCGCACTGGACCCGTGGACTGCAAAGCGAGAGGGGTCTGAGGCCGTCAACAGCGAGAGATCCGTGGACGTCTTTGCCAAAGGACGAGGCCTCCTATAACCGTCCCGCAAACCGAACTCAGCCCACTGAGTACGGGCTGTCTCCAAGCTAATCTGATCTCAACTCTAAACGACTCAAACATTTCAATGGCTACCATTATTCAAATATAGATCCACTATATCATGCCTGATTCGTATACCGTTGAAGAGGCACGCGTACAAAAGGCCCTCCAGGCGATTCCTGAAGGAAGAAGGCTAAATATTTAATATATCCTCCTAGTAGCTCCTCAATCGCTATAATTGTTAAGAAGAAAGGTTCAGGCCCTGACCACTAAGCCACCGAGCCCCCGCACGCACAAGGCGAGAGTTTATCCCCAAATCACTATGTTTGCCCACCTTTTTCAAGAAGGCGCATGTATGCCCCTGGCCGGGCCGGGCGCACGTCCATATAGGGGATGTACACAGCCCGTAAGCTACTCTACTTTTTAATTGCCTGGCGCGTGCGTGCAGCTAAGGCTAGGTAAGGTAGGGAAGGCACGGAAATTATAAAGCAAGCCTCCAACCAAACCCGAGTGCGGCGAGAGTGACCTACCAAGGCTACCTACCTATCCCGGACGACCCGACCCGGATCGAACCGGTGTTGCTATCATTTGTTAAGGGGACGATGTGAGTGGTATCATGTGTGGGATTTGGTGGTAAATATCTCTCTTCGAGGAAGAGTTTATCTACAGGAAGAATCCGCCCGCAAATGCGAAGGCGCCAAGGCGCGCTAAGCCCTATGAGGCTTTTTGGTTCCATGGACTGTAGAGGAAATCCGTAATATGTAAAACTACTATATTATAAGTATTTATGTTTATCTCTTGATAGAATATTGATTTATATATCTAACAATTACTCTACTACCTCTAATCTACTGTCTAATATCACTCATCCAACTCCAATCGAAGTCCTGGCCCATTGCAATGCCTGGGGCAAAATTATTGGCAACCATGAGTGACGAATCAGCGGCTGCAGTCTGAGCTGTGACTCCATGCCAAGATAGTTCAGCGGCGGCGTTCGAGAAAGGGAAACTGTTGGTCACCATGTCATTGCTGAAGTTCAAGTCCCAATCCATAGGATTGTCGTATGCGCCGTTCTGGTCCTTGAAGTCATCATTGTGAGTATCGTTGGTTAGTGACGAGTCATCTTGGGCCTGTGAATAAGCATATGAGAACGGTGGCGTGATCGGATTGTCAAAACCTTCAGAGTCATGCTGGCCGGAAAAGGATGAAACGGAAAAGCCTTCAGTACTACTGGGGAAGATTTCTGATGGCTGCGAGGGTGTAACAGTCCTGCTGTGGCCGGCAAATGGACTTGGCGATCGAGACCTCGAAGAGGACGAAGTAGTCATGCTCTCAGCTTCTCCTCTGAAGGATCTTGCGGTCTCGCTTTTCTCGATCATCACCAGCATCTTCTCAAGCACTCTGAGCGCAGTCCTCGCGATTGAGCTAACCTCACTCAGCGTTTTCAGTCGTGTAAAAGCCTCTTGCATCTTCAGAAATCCGGCTTTCCACATGTCTCGTTCCTGAGCTGCCATACCGCGAACGGACTTCGATGCGAACAAGCTTTGTCTGCCTTCTTTCGCCCCGAATCTTGGTGTCATCAAGTATATCCCGATCAAGACTGATGGTTCGAAGGTGAAGAAGCTCAATAAGAAAAACCTGTTCTGTCTACCGCCCATAAGCGAGTGCAGTGTTGCGACGCTATCCAGCACTTCCATAGCAGCTTTGATGAGCGACCCACGGTGCTTGACGACAAGTTTTCGGTCGGAGGCCGACAAGGCTCGGACTGCGCTGGCTGGTATGATAACCATTGGCCTCAGCAGCATACAGATGGTGGCAAACACACTGATTCTGAACATCTGTCTCTGCCTCCCGAGATGAGGCAGCTGCTCATCCCACTTCTCATCAGGGTCGTCTAATCTGAAAGCCGGAGGTAGCTTTTCAATTAAATCCACTTTCAACATTTCCATATTCTTGTCAATGGTAGCAGGTTCTATGCACGGTTTCCCATTGTTCGAGGACAATATGCTGGAGGCAATTTTGGCGAGGTCTATCTGAAGCCTACGTTCAGAGAATATGTTTGGCGCATCCTCGTGAGACACATCGGGTGTCCCAAACACATATTGGGGTAACGATACGGTACAGCGTTGGTCTGGAATCAATGGCCATCGGCCTAAGACAACGGACATGAACCTGTGATCAACAATTCAGCATTCAGGTGGTTCGTGGTAACGTACCTAGAGCAGAACCCGTACAATGCTCCTGATATACAAATTGAAGGCCAAAGCAGGGAGTTCAGTTGGTGAAGAAGGGAATTAACGTACTTGTCCCACAGCCATAAGTTCCAGTAGGTTCTCTTGCCCATTTCGATATCGTACTCGGAGACCGACCTGCCATTGTGTTTCCTAGAATCCAGATGTATTCCCAGCTCATGCGCTTCATGTATAGCTTTGCTTAATTTGTTCCAGCTCTCTTTCATTGACCCCTGGTTTTTCAGATAGCAAGCGTGGAAGAAGTGCTCATGGATTCGGGTAATTGATGGTAAGCCTTCGTTCATGATGGGAGTGTCAGCGAGCGAAATGGCTGTGGCGTGGCATTGCTCGCGAATGGCAGACAGCGATTTGCCCAAGATGGTATCGGCCGTGTAATTCTGGGACGGCAAGAATTGGGCGGTGTAGGAGCAAAGCCGGAGCAGTAGCGTAGCAAATTGAATATCGTCGACAGATTGGCATGGCGCAGCCCACCATTCGTTGTAGCGCTCCGTGAAAGTTGTGGCATAGACCATCTCATATATCCAATTTGCGTCGCTGAAAAAGTGCTGTATTAGTATATCTGTGACTGGACGAGGCGGCATTTTCTTCAATATTTCCGTGATCTCCGCGTCGATGGTAAAGCCGTTTGTGCCAGTCATGGCTGTGCTGATTTGCTCATCCTCAACATCCAGGATCTGCATCTGTTCAGAAAAGCCAAGTCAGTGTTGACAAGTGACACGCTGAACGATTTGGCCTAACATGTTTCAGATACCCCAGCAGGTTATCCGCGTTGTGATGTAGATAGCCCAAGTGGTTGAGATCTTTCTCCTGCGCATCCAAGGGTACCGATGAGGAGGCCGAAGATGTGAAAGGAGAAGAGGGTCCCGTGGTTGATCGATTAGTGGATGATCCGTCCTCGTCAGGATTGTGATTGTTTGTAGCTTCGACACTACTAGAAGTCAGCGACAAGTGCCAAAGGTATGGGGCACAAAATGAAGAAGCATTGATGAACATACTCCCGTGGGCTCTGGTTTTTTTGCTGCTTTTGCGCCTGAAGTTTCGCCTTTGAAGTCGCTGTTGCTTTCGCCGTACGTTTAGAGGCATTATCGTGAGTTGAATAATGGCATGTGTAGCCCACTTTGCGGTCCAAGCAGTGACTGCATGGCCATTTTCGGTCGCACTAAGGTCAGAGGATGGTCAATATTAATGTACTCTCCGTATGCCTTGAAGTGCATGCATAGAGATATACAGCCAAACTTGATTGACTAAGTAGGTATACTTGTATTATCTAGGTAAGGTAGAAGT
Source organism: Usnea hakonensis (assembly GCA_013423325.1). Lineage (NCBI taxonomy): Eukaryota > Fungi > Ascomycota > Lecanoromycetes > Lecanorales > Parmeliaceae > Usnea > Usnea hakonensis. The sequence continues at coordinate 185,241 of BLJB01000317.1, read as the reverse complement.
GGATCCCCTCGCTTAGAAGCGTCGGCGGGGAGACCCGCCACGGCCCTTCTGGACACGAACCTTCACAGGCAGCCGCTCTTGATGTTTGACATACCTTTTGTTTTCGACGATAACAGTTCTCACACGAAGCTTTAGAGCGATTCCTGGAGCATTTGGATGCAACTGGGGAGGCCTCTGGGAGCATTTGGTCCGCAGCCTTGGCAGATGGCATATCCTTTCCACGGCCCTGAAGGGTTTGCAGATTTGCAGATGGACAGGGGGAAAGAAAAAGACCTATATATAGGCCCGAGGAATGTGTTACACGAAGATGATGCGTTAGGTATACAAACGAAGCTTGCCAAGGTTCTGGGTGGGGAATATGCGGGTCGTCCTTGCATAATCTACAAGGATGCGTGTTTCAAAATACCACGTTACGGAAGGATGTTACAGCTAAAGGAAATAAGGTATGTAGCGTTGGATTCCATACGCTATTTATTACGTACTTACTTAGTAGGTTGAAATTGTATTGCATCTTATCTAGAAGGTGATGGAAGGCTAGAGTACCACCATAGACATCAGCCTACCAAGAAATCTAGACGAGCAACGCTGACGCATCAGTCTGATCTAGTCCAGAGCAATGACAGGCTCCCAGCTACGGCGTCTCAGGCCACGATACCCGCAATGATATAGCTCACTTCATGCTATCAAAGCCTTGGATTGAAAGAAGTAATGACAGATCATGGACCTTATATAATAAGCATTTGAGAAATTGTCAAAGATGGATCTACCGTTTTACGATAAGAAGAGATGGAAAGTGGTTTTATCGGCTTACACTGTTTTGAATGAGTGATATGGACAGACTACCGCCATTCCATCACAGAGGAACATCGGCACGAGCATGGGGGAAGGATCTGGCGAATGCCACCTGTTGTATATCAATACCACGGTTCCTGCGCCGCAAACAAGCCATAAGCAGCCACATGAAGCGGAGCTCGTTCGGCCTTCTAGAGCAGGTACGCAATGCTAAGATCTGAGGTAAGATCGCGGCGTGATGCTACCGACAGAATAGAAGGTAAGCGAATACAGTTGCCCTACTTCTGTTCATGGCATACTCCGTAAGGGATTCGAGTTGCCTCAGACGCGCCAAACACTCTGAGCACCTTCGGATTAGCTCCCCCGGACAAATCTCGGCTATAGGTAAATACCGTTATCTTTTATTCTATACAAGTATAGGCCCACGAAAAATTTTCGTAATACTCGGTTATCAACGATTTAGAGGTCCTAAATAATAGTTTTATTTAAAAATTATTTCTGGTGTGAAAGTTCTCTAGGGGATTAAATAGCTTTATTAGTGAATACTATTTACTTTTTTAATTTCTAGGGGGAGACCCCCTAGAACCCCCCTTTCTTCGGGGGCCCTCCGGGAAGTAAATTTTTCAAAAAATTATATAGGCACGTATACTTAACCGATTTTAATAATTTTTATATTATTAGAAAGCGTAAATAACGCTCTATAATTATAGAAATTATAAATTTTTTTAGTAAAAAAGGGAGTTTTAGTAGTCGCGGCCACTTTTTTCGCTATACTTAATTAGCGCTAAGAGTCTTATATAGAAAATAAAACCGATTTTTTAATTAGTCGATTAAGTCTTAACGCTTAGCTCTTTATATATACTAATAGTAATATAGATTATCTAGTACTATAATAGAATTAAGAAATAATATATATTTTAAGCGAAGATTTAAGTAAAATATAGATATTACTATTAAATAATACGATATATTAGTAGAGAACTCTAGAGTAATAAAGTAAATTAATTCTTCTAAGTAAATAATACTAAGAAGTAAATCGTAGAAGTAAGTAAATACTAAGATAATACTAAGACTATATAAATAAAATAATATTAAGCGCTATCTAATTCCACTAGCTATAATAGTAGAGATCCAATTAGGCTAGCGCTAGCGCGTAGATTAAAGACGTTCTTGGATTTTCTACCCCGTAATCTAACCTTCGCTATGCCTTTCTAGTATATATATAGAATCATGACATTGTAATGTGTAGCTAGTGTCAAAGACATTCCGTTTGGATATATACATAGTGTCTTTCTATGTAAACCCGCACCACTTCAAGTCGAATAAGAGTTTGATGCCTGATGCTCAGACGTTGGAGGCACTAATTTGCTAGATAAGCATGTGGAAGATGCTGGCCTCGCGCTCCCAATTTTGGTGATGCCAAATCCTGTATTTCGAGGTTGTCTCGATACGTAGTGACCGAAGGCCCACTAGGTCGCGAACTCGTATCCTCAGAAGCTTTCCTCTCGGCTGCGGTTTGCTCAGGGCTCATGTTTCTGTAACGACCCAGGAGATTGCGGGATACCAAACTCTGCCTTCCCTTGGGGGTGAGCAGGACTCTGTAGAGCGGTAAAGATGCCACTATGACCGCGATGGTGACTTCGAGACTCGACCAGAGCGCAACACCGGAGAAAGTACCCGACTCAAGAGACTCGACTGTGCGAAGGATGTCGAAAACGGCGACTACGGAGCCAAGAGAGAAGATCCCGGCAAGAACGACTTTCTGTGATTGACGTAGCTGGAGACCCCAGAGCATGAAAAGAGGCAACACGATGACTATGGAGGTCAGCTTATCGAAGCAAGGATCTGGGGGAAGGAGAGACGTACCAACAACGTCTGACGCAACGTTGAGAGCACACCAGTACTTGTAAGTAGCCCGGATGTTGTGTACTGCTTGCGGCGAGCTGCACTTTTCTGCGAGTCGTCAGTGGAAAGGTCCAAGATTGGCAGGTCAGTTGCATACTGAAATTATACAGGTCTTTCGCAGATCCGCAAATGGTAAACGTGCTGCCGATGCATACCCAAAAAGAGGCGAAGCTGAAGGCAACTGCCACCCACCACACTCGGATAAAAGTGGTGGACACTTCGAAGAGGAGTCGGTAGAAGATTAAGAATGTCGCCTTTACTGTCCATAGAACCATGAAGACTAGCAGGGTTACAACTACTCTGAGTTGCAGGTAGGTATGATAGAAGGGATCCGTAAGAGGCGGAGCGGGTTCTTTCTTCAGACCTATTCTTGCGATTCGAGCCGAGTATGGGAAGCCAGCAGTATATGTGCCGGCAAGGGCTATGAGAAGAACCAAAGATAGGAGATGCGAAGCGTCATCCCAATAGAATCTTGAGGCGGTGATATAGCGAATGGTGAATCGGCCAGCAGACAACAGAATGGCAACGGTGGTGAGGGTCCATAGGAGAGCCTGTATTATTTCAGCACAACATGAGACGGCAAATTCATAGCTCCAGAGAGAAGATACGAACATTCAAGCTCTCCACCGAAAGTGAATCATACATGGTATAGCACGCGTCAAGCGCTGCGAAAAGAGGGCCAGAGAAATGTAAATGGAGGCTTTTGCATATGCGAAGAAAAGAAGGAGAAGAAGACGAAATCCATTAGATAGGGAGACAGCTCCATGTTAAGAAATACTACTATCAACAAAGAGCGAAATGGTGGTATGATTTAGATGGACCATGCCGCAATGAAGAAGTGCCGACGCAGAACCTATCGTAGATTGCAAGATAGGTACGTGCCGTCGACTTAGGATCAGCCACGTGCGAGGAAGCGAATGCAATTGCGCAATCTAATACTCTACTCTAGATGAAGCAGCTATAATGTTCATCAATAATGTTCAAGGCCAAGACAATCGATTGGCATGCAGAATAAGCACTAGGACAATATCAGTAAAGTATGTAGTACACCATTTTTTAATTCGTTTGTAATAAAGTAGGTATGATGTAGCAAAAGGATTTCAGCTGAATCTAGTGAACGAATTAGATTAATCATTGACGCTGGTGGCTCCGATTTATTAGGCCAAAATAAGGTAAGGTAGGTAGGTAAGGTAGGTGATATCGAGGTCCGAGTACGGCGTTGCTGGGATCTAGCCTTAGCATCGGCTGTACTCGTAGCACACTTTAATACGTCAAGACACTAAGGTACTGTGCCTTACTTTAGTCAGTACTCTGGTGATAGGAATCAATGGTAAGTATGGAAGATGGATGGATTTCTGCTACGGAAGAAAAGTTACCTTGCTTGGAGGCAATAAGCTAACCCTGTTGGGATTGGTGGCAAGCCACTTCCTCGGCAAGACGTCCACTCTAGCGCCTGAGGGAAACGCGTCTCAATAGATCTTGTATGTTGTACATCTACCTAATATCATATCATACCTCTGTCCTTCTATCAATTGCCTACTTCAAGTATTCCTAGCCCTAGATTGCTCAATTGTTGGAGAAAATACTCAAGGGAGTCTGGTATGCCGGATCCATCAAGCCTAGCTGCAACAGAACGCTCTCCATTACTCACAAATTCTTCTGATCAAGCGGAACGTCCCGCATCTGACAGCCATGCTTCCGCCCAAGACCCGTCTCTTGACGACAACGACAATGACATCGAGTCGAACCAGCAGACAGCGGACCTTGAAGATCCAGAAGTCGTAGAAGTGAGGAAAAGGGTCAAAACTTTTCTACCCATTCTTGCAGTCGGTATCTTTCTAGCCGTTCTGGACCAGTCCATTGTCGCTGCCATCAATGGAGAAATCGGTAGCGATTTGAACGCGCTCACAAATGTCTCGTGGATCGCTACTGCCTACTTTCTCACAATGACGGCTTCTCAACCACTGTATGGGAAGTTCAGCGATATCTGGGGACGCAAACCTTGTCTTCTTTTTGCCTACACCATGTTCGGACTCGGAAGCCTTGGCTGCGGCGTCACGAGGAGCATAGGAGGCTTGATTGCCGCTAGGGTTGGTCAAAGCCTCCAATCCTACCCCGGCAGCGATATTGACAATCATTTTAGGCAATACAAGGAATTGGAGGGGGCGGCATGTTGATCGTTGTCACTGTCCTTCTCTCTGATTACGTTCCGCTAAGGGAACGAGGAACATATCAAGGCTACTTAAATCTTATTGGAGCGTTGGGTTCAACCTCTGGTGGCCCAATTGGTCTGCTCTCCGTCCATATTGATTCTTACGTGGTCATAGGCTAACGTTTTGGTCAAAGGTGGACTTTTTGTACAAAGCATTGGTTGGAGATGGTAAGCAGAGGCTCCTTGCGTGGAGCTTTCGTGCTTATATGAGTACTAGGGCTTTTCTCATCCAGGTTTTCCTGTGCCTGATCGCAATCGCTTCTGTTGGCCTGTTGCTTCACCTTCCGAAACGACAGTCTGAGACACCATGGAGAAAACAGCTCCCTCGTATCGACATCCTTGGCGCTCTACTCCTAATATTGGTAATCTTCGGCTTACTGTTCGGCCTTGATCGAGGCAGCAACGTTTCCTGGCGTGATCCGTTAACCATAGGATCTTTGTGCCTATCAGTACCTTTGTCAATCGCTTTCATAGTAGTGGAAACGCGTTTTGCCGTCGAACCGTTCACGCCAGGCCATGTAATCTTTGACAAAGGTCTGTTTGCATGCTATATCCAGAACTTTTGTGGATACGCGGCTTTCACTGCCTTGATATTCTATCTACCCCTGTTTTTCCAGGTCAATCTGCAAATGACACCTGCGCAAGCCGGCGCGAGTCTCATTCCCGCCGCAATTTCTGGTGTTGCTGGAACGCTTCTTGGCGGTATCATATTGAAGAAGACTGGCAAGTTCTACTGGCTTGCTGTAATTGCCGCAACAGCGGCTACCCTTGGATCTTTACCAATCGCTTTGGCGCCTTTGCTTGGGCGCGGTTCTCTTGCAAGCATTTACGTCGGGTCCGTTATCAGTTTCGTACCACAAGGTGTAACCGTAACAGCGTCTCTCATTGCGATAAGTGCGTGTGAATCCTTATAATATATTTTGCATTGCTAACGTATCTGAAGTATCCAACGTGTCAGCAGCAGATCAAGCAGTAGCCACAGCATGCGCCTTTCTATTCCGATCTCTCGGTGCAGCTGTTGGTGTCTCTTTGGTCGGCAACCTCATTCAGAACGTCTTACGAATAAGACTTCGCGCTTCTCTCGAACTCCAAGAGGCCGATCAGATAATTCGAGGCATTGCGCAAAGTCTTGAATTTATCAAGGAGCTTCCTCCTGGAACTCGCGCAATCGTCCAAGATTGTTACAGTGCGGGTATACAAGCGGGTTTCGCGATGTGCGTAGCCTTGCTTGGGTTCGCCACATTGAGCGCCTTCTGGTGGCGGGAGAAAAAGCTTTCACTGTGACAAGGCATCATCTTATCAACTTATGTCCGCAGTATGCGTAGTGTAGGAGACTACATGACTCTACCAAAAGGTAGCCTCTCTGTGGCAACGGCTCATCAAGTGCGTCTACTCAGCTGTCGTTCCTGAATGTTGTCGCAGATTTTAGCAGACCGGACTTTGATTTGGTACAACCCTGCCCAAGAAATATCGCCTGACGTGCGGCCTGGACAAACTCGTTAAGTGTACTGAAGACTCGACGCTTCCAGGGAAAGTCGCAACTCATTCGCGTACGCTCGAGATAGCCTCGAACGGTTGACTGATTTGCTTTCAATGGGGTTCAATTTTTGTCTCAACTCTCACAAGAACAATTTCCGAAAACGTTAAAATCAACGAACCTGGATATGGTATGTTTTAGAACGGATGATTTGATTTTTCAAAAATGGGTGGCAAATAGGATAAATTAATGTGAGTATATGAGAAATCGATATAGAGAATTTAGAAGTGTATATCAAGCACCCAAAGTATCTTACACACTTTACCGGGCAGGGACCGGGCTTATAGCGTGATTTCAAGAATCTATTAGTCTCAAGCTTCCGCAGGACCTCTGTGAGGGAAGTCGCAATACACGCTCCCAATGAAAACTGCCAGTATCGGATTGAAGAACGCTGATACCTAACGATATTATTCGTTCTCCCGGTGGGTAATCCGCTGTCTTTTCTCAAGTTCTTTTGACGAGTAGCAAGGATAGGATTTCGTGGGACTGCAGAACATAGAAAAACCACTCTGTTATGAGACCAGCGCCGCTAGGAATTGCACCTAGTATGATAACTCTGGGCTGAATCATTGCATGAGAGTCGATTTTTAGGCCCCCGGGGGGTGCTACGAGCTAATTGGGTAGGGTATGGATCCACACTGGGATTGGGCCTCAGATGCCAAATTCGAAGTCACTCCACTACCCTTTCGCCCTCCATCCGCACATCAGTTGAGCCTCTTGCACAACCATTCATCAAATCATCTCTAATGTCTGCCCTGTTCTCGGAACTTTCCTGATTCACCAACCCTTCTCCGCTACTACCAGAACCTTTCACCTTTCCAACGTTCCACTCCGTATCCAGCGACAAAAGTTCGGTATCCGGGCCTCTTCTCCTGCGGTAATTAGCGTGCGGCGATGGATGCCTCTGATAGGATCTTCTCTGGTGAGGCCATCGACGGTAATGATTGGCGCCTGGACGGCGGAAGATGATGAGGTAGAGGGGACGCATGGCTGGGATGCAGGCGGCTATAATGACGAAGTTGATCTCAACGCTGTGGTAGACAAGGTCAATATATTGAATGGGATGGTGCGAGCTTGGTGGTTTTCTGCTGTGCGCAGACAAATTTAAAACGCAGCACGGACTCGAGGGGTGAGTAAAAATGCCTATATCTCACCTACTCCAGATAAGAAAAGGGACAGCGTTCCCTTCAGACGTATAAGTGAGCAGGTCCAAGATACATCCATCACGATGGTACATACATGTGAAGTCTGTTCTTGCCGAGTTTAAAGGTAGCTTTGAGGTTTTGATGCCTGCACAGATGGCCGCACTGGAAGAAAAGCTAAGTTACTGTAGCTTTCTGTCGATCCTTCGGGTACGAAAGCTGAGAGGCCAACGAGAAGAACCTAGACTCACAATATACCGAAACTCATGATCAAACTGAGGCTGATCCTCTTGTCTCGTGGCATCTGCAGCTTCCAAATCACAGACACCGGAATGGCTGCTAATGCGACATCCATAAACGCGAAATAACCTTCAAAAGATTTGAGAATCTGTATCTGGAGATTCCGAGACTGGATTGAGACCTACAGCCATTGATGATAGTCCAAACCGTCACGATTTGCGGATTCCAGCATTTTCCTGGAGTCTCCGCTTTCCAGAGCTTGACGATTGGAGTACACTCGGCCCAGACAAAGATAATAGCAATGGAGCTTAAGATGCATTGGCTTCCCATGAGAAAGTATAGTAAAAGGCGCATTCGTTTGTTGGGAACGCCAATCCGCAGGATCAAGAAACCGACTGATAGCTTTCCGAAGACGAGCCCGAGCACGCAGAAGCATTGCGATATCCAGTAGAACTTCAAAGCCGATTCGATACTTCGAGACGAGAGGTAGTAGACGTGACGAGTTCCTCCCACCTTGGCGCAAACCACCCAGAGGCTCGTAAAAGTCAACGACCAGATCTAGGGAGACATTATATATCAGCCAATTCATGGATGTCCATCCCCGATCCTCTACTTATTTGTGAGCTCACCATGGTAACAACGATTGCCCAATCATCCCACCAAATCTTGCGCAATATGCAGGTCCTGCAGTAAACGCGAGCAGCGACGAAAGTCATGGCGAGAGCTGCGAGAGCCCATGAGGTACCCAGCAAAGCAGCACTTCTATCTACATCCCCACCTTGAGGGGAAAGATTGCGATCCATGGTCCGATGAAACTGAAGTCACTTCGAACAGACCAGATAGAATGATCAAGGAGTGACATTGCTAAGGGGTCTCAAGAGAATACATCAATCCATGAGAATTTTCCACGCTACTCAAATCGACCCAATTGCACCATCCCGAATCGGATGAGTGATCGTCACGATGGCTTCGCAATATGTCCCTGCATGCTAAGGAACCCATCATACCCATGACCGTTGGACTAGTCAGAGCCGTTCTCTGCATAGAGGCTTAATTCTACTATTTGGATCAGTTGGCCGTTCTCAGTAGTCAGCTCTGCTTAGCTTTAGAGTCTAGTACCACGGATTGTGGGGAAGATTACCTGCAGCAACCTATCATAATGCCCCGAAAAGACGCCATTTGGTGGGGTCACACTCTCGCCCGGTGTCTAGGGCGTTTTGGGATGCGTCTTGATTAATCTCCGATATGTTGTACAGAATCATGCACGTAGCCGTTCAAAAGTGCAACCTTACCCGCAGGTTCCTGGTCGACTGGCGGAGACCCACTATGGGCCCATTGGCTAATTTGACAAGGTTGGTATAGGTGCAAGTGTCTGGCAATAGTGAATGAAAACCGGAGCCGTGCGCGTGAAGCTGCCTTCAGAAAATCAATGGGGGTAGCCTTCACCGGTATGATCGAGTCGCGAATGGCAGACTGAAAGGGTCGAGTAAGATGTATCAGGGAAACCCAATGGATGAGGCACATCAGCAAGTTAGTAAGTGTTCTAGAATGAAAGAAGCACTGATTGTACAAGCCAATCACTAGCCGATTCGTCTGTGGGAAACACGCCTTCGGACATGGACCGTGCTTGCTCCGATGAGGGGTATCGTCCGAGCGTACACATCATGGAATTACTGATTGGTCAATTGGATCAATTTACCACTATGTGAACTTCCTAACTCTAGATGATTGCGATCATTAAGTCTTGATCTAACCCCTGACTTGGTGGAGAGAGGGTGAAGGAGGAAAATATGTCAAATGTTCCCCTGCATCAGTGAAGTCGCTATTCTTACGCTCCCCCTTCGACCTACATTAAGTCTGCTGGAACAACCCTCGCTATCTTGCAGTCGATTCTCACATGCCCAAAAGAAAATAAGTCTTCTCCTACAACACACCTTCAAGCCTTGGCAGCAAAAAGTATTGGCAGTTTTGAAGATAAATACCATTGACCTTCCACTTAGATACTCAGCATACCCCATTTTACTTGGAATCCGAAAATTTACTGGTCTTGAGTAACATAATAGGATCCGGCATCTCATCACTTCTAGCACCAATCGACCGTCTTGATAAAGGCCTATCCACAGGCAGCAAGCAAGAGTCAACAACACATAAGTGCTTGCGCATTGCCCCGCATAATCCGAGTCGAGCAACGAAGAGCCTGCTGATACTGCAGAAAGAGTCTGCTTCTCGGTGAGGAAGTCTTCCATGACTAAGAAACCATCGTCTACCTCTGCATATACTATCGCTAGTTTGAATGGCTTGATCTAGTTCTTGGAACAAGTGTCGATTGGCATTGCCATTGATCTTGATTTATCCAACATCCTGGTGAAGGTCGGGAAGCCATAGATACTGGACGATTTGACTAGAGCAATGGGAGCTGATGTAGTACTTCTCGGTATGTTATTGTCTAGTATCGACGTTCTACTCACTGGTCGATATATTCCGTGGCTCGAGCGCCCAGCGGGATCAAGAGGCGATCATGTTCGTTAGTATTGGTGGCGGGATGGGACATGAAGGCCTTGCACAGGAGAAATGATATACGCATCTGCTGGGGGGGGGGGGGGGGTTTGGGGAAANNGGGGGGGGGGGGGGGGGGGGGGGGGGGGCTTCGTGAATCAGGATCACAGCATTTCTGTCTTCGTTTCCATGCTCTCGATCATGTCCCGACAATTAGATGAGAAGTTTGGTTCAAACGAGCTCGTTTCGCTCAAAGGGACCTGTTTGGGGGTGATGGACATGTGCTTCTGAAAATTGCATAGTATGTATAGGGATCATTGGTACGATGGAGAAAAATAGTTTGATGGTACAATAGTAGTATAGAATGGTATAGCTTGGTAAGTAGGGGTATATTCTTCTTCGGTGTTGTATATGTGTGTTTAACGAGTCTCTAACGCTGCTTGCAGATATTTGGACTTTCGAGTGTAGTTGTTTGCTTCTTTCATAGTAAAGCCGGGCCAAGATGGGATACAAGCCTCAAACGATGCCAACGAACCAGACAATTCTGACCTGTCGATCGCGATCTCTCTGGACGGTAGGACTTGTACGCTTCGAGAAATGTAATCAGCCTTTTATGTCCAGTATTTGTTCAGCTTCTTCTTCAAGTTTGATGGGTAGGCTCGATTTGGACCGCCGCCGTCGCCGTTGCTACTGCTTCTTTGTAATGCGTCAATTCTCACACAAAGTCAAAAGTATCCAAGGTCATTTGACCAATGTCGAGTTCCTCGATGGCCTTTCCCTGCATATACTCGTGTACATAAGCCGCTCCGTGTAACTGCGCCTCAACACGCTCATCACCTTTTCGCATTTTGTGCTCTCGCATTATCATCGGCATGTTGCAGCCCAAAATCACACAAACGTAATCTCCCACCTCAGCGCCATAATTCGCAACTCCCAACCTCCCGCCATCCGTCTCAAACAGCCAGCGTTTGCCCGCTCGGAGCTGACGGACTGCTTGCAGAAAGGGTTGGATATACGCTCTTGCAGACAGTCCGGTTTGTGGTGCCTCGAATCCTGTAGGGAGAAGTGATGGACCTTCTAATACGACTGCAAACATCGAGGACCAGGTGTCAGGAGCCACTGCGCCGCCTATATCTCGATTGAGAACCAGAGTACGCCACAAAGTCTCCGTCTTTTTCTCCCTCCGTAGTTTTCCCTCATCACTTTGATCCTGGCTGCTCAATTCGCCATCCAGGACAAAATAATGGTAAATTGTTCGGATGATATCAACGAGATCTCGGTCTTCGCCTGAGAGACCAAACCTCTTGGCTGGCAGCCAGGTGCTGGCAATGCGTAATTTCTTCTGTAGCGCCTTTAGTTCAGAAGAGCCAAGTTTTCCAGAAGAGCCAAGTTTTGAAGGCTCGTATAGGCATCTTGACATCCGATCAATGCGGCAACTTTGTGCTCTCAAGATTGCGCGATTGATCCCGAGGATCTTATCCATTGGCTTGCGTTGTGGTACAAATGTTGCCACAGCTTTGCGATTACTTGAGGCCCTAAATGTGTCGGCATGGATTTTATACAGATATTGGCTGTAGACAGCAGTACTAGGTGCTTCCCATGCCCAGTAGAATGTTGGTACCCATGAAGGAGCTCTATAGAATGATGGTGGAACTGGGAATAGGTGGATGCCAGAGTATGCAATGATATCGAGATTGCCGTAACTCTCTAGCAGGAAGTTCATCGTTCGCATATACGTTTCCCATTGAGATAAGGAGTAGTCTGCGGATAAAGTGGGCGTCTGGCAGTCGGTGGCCAGTCCCAGAAGGGCAAAAATTCTATCCCTCGGATCAGTCGCCAGAGCAGTCCAATTTTCCTGTAAAAGACCGACCAAACTATTCGTCCCAGCGAAGCTAACATTATGTCGGTTAACGGATAGTGGTACAGGGCCGTTGTTTCTTGGAATCAAGGTAAGTGAAACCGGGGTTCCCTCCGCATACGTGAAATCCTCCATTGAGTCAATGATATCTTGCTGCTCTCTAGAAGCAGGCATAGCTTTGAAGTTCATCCATGCATTTTGTGCAGCAAGTGCCACTTCCCATTTGCAACCCCGACTTCCACAAATGATTTCTAAATTGATTGCGACAGCTGTTTCTTGAATAATCCAAGTTCTACTCCAATAATCTCTTTTGAACAGAGACAGCAAAGCCTTCCACTGAGTCATATCTGACTGGAATGTCGTCTTCAGCCTGTCCGAAAACCAGGTATCGGGATTCACCTGCTCACTCGCAGAACACAATAGGCCCATTGCGCAGGGACTAGAGACGGAATCTTCCCCAAGCCATATAATGACATGAGAGGCACAGGAGTAGATCAGCTTCATGACTGAGACTTGTTTGCCGCGCTCGGAAATATTGCTTTGGTCGATCGACAAAGCGTCTACCCATAGAACCCTTGGGGCATCATTTCTTCGTAGTTGTTTTAAGGCGCCATATAGATTTGAAGTAATGGCGAAGGGAGATCCGTTCAAGGAAATATGGCGAGGAGAATAACTTGATCCCCACGTGTATGATAGTGCTTCATACTTCGGACAATCGTTCCGCAAATATACTGGGAGTAATGAGCATCTAATTTCGTCCAAGCCTTGACCAGCATCGACAACTAAGAGACGTATTTGGCGGTTTCTTGAATCCACAGGGGTGTATATCTCCGACTGTTGCTTTCCATATTTCACACGCATCCACAGCAGCAGAGCAGTCTTTCTCGGCCAATGCCCAACATCAACCAACGTTCTCCACCAAGGCAGCCGTTCAAACCACTTCGGCATGACTAATGGAACCCAGATTGCGAGGCTGAGCGCAAGGGCCGCGGGCGCGAGCAAAATGCAAAGGGCTGTAAGCCGCAAACTTGCACCTCGCGCTAACTTAATGATGATAACTGTGATTGCAGCTGTGTAACCGCATGGAACAAGGCCAAGTATGAATAGAATTGCATATGCTCTGACAACACGTGGATGAATCGATTGCGACATATTTGTTGGATGTAGCAGCTTGGATTTTTGGGTAATAGCGGTTTCTCACAAGAGATGTGGAGCTGAAGGTAATATCGATGTCGCTTTTAGCATCCTTTTTGCTGAATATATAAAAAAACTTTCCGATAAAAAACGTTTAAGGAAGCTCTTTTTAACAACTTAAGAATATAGTATTTAGACAAGAAGCATTTGTGAGGTGCGATGCATTGATATGTGTGGTACTAATAAAATATAACGCGAGGAATTTGGAGTAGAGAACAAGGGCATAAATAGGAGATTCTAGAAGGCTTTACCCGTCACTCAGCCACACTGCTCACTCGGCCAGTCTATAAGGCTGAAAATCCAATATTTTTTCATTTCATCTCGTTGAATAACAGGCCACAGGGCCGAATGGATGATGCTCTAAAGAGGTAAACATAAGTAGGCTAGGCCTATTCGTACACCCCCTTTCCCTAGGCGTACACTCCCCCAAATAGATTACTATTCGGCATCATGAATACTGGAAGATACGCAGACCAAATGTAGTGTAGCTGCTTGCCTGGTTTAGGACCGTATGCTTTACAGCTCAAGGGACCAATACGTAGGTAGTAGGCTCCAGCGTCTGGGCCAAAGTAGGTAGCTTAGCGTTCTGAAGGTAGGGCTAGGGCTATCACTAAAATATGCAAGGCTCCTACATTGTTGTCTCAATATCTATGCTTCTGCTGAGTGAGCGCACCATTGCATTCGCCCCTGCAGGTCGTAAAATCCTATGCGGGCATTATGCTTCATCACGCTCACGCCAGTTCACAGCGACTCGACGACTTAAGCCATCCACTACCATGGATCAGCTCTGCGAGGAGTCACCCGACATATCGATTTGGGGCGCTGATCAGCTCATTGCTCGGGTGAAATTCCTGGAGCAACAGCTCAAAGAGCAGAATACAAAGTGGGCGAACTCGGGACCTCACTATAATTAGTACTGATTCTGTAGGTAGATACAATTCCACGGTCCAGTCGCCCAGAAGTCCATCACCTGCCCGTAAACCCAAAAATGCGCGTGTTCATCGAGAATTCGACCCATCTAAATACTTCACCCGCTTCATAGCCCTGAAGTTCGCCTACTTGGGCCAGCGCTATAACGGTCTTGAGTTCCACCCCAACAACAAGACGCCTTTACCCACCGTTGAAGAAGAGCTGTGGAAGGCATTGAACAAAGCACGACTGGTGTTTCCGACGCCCAATACATTGCTGGAGCCAGATGAGCCCAACTGGGAAGGCTGTGAGTACTCGAAGTGTGGGAGAACCGATAAAGGCGTCAGTGCTTTTGGACAGGTCGTTGGGATCCGGGTGAGGAGTAATCGTCCGGTCAATCGCACCCAGGAGCCTGTCTCTCCAGAAGATGCAGTATCGGAGCACGAACCCTCGCAGAAGAGAGACATAGGGACCGGTGCTCCGCCTACTCTGTCAGACACTAGTCTCGGAGGAGATGCAACGTCCACTACCTCATCCACAAGCGAGCCGCGGAGTGATGGAACATTGCTTTTCAATTCAATCAGGGATGAAATCCCATACTGCCAAGTCCTGAATCGACTTCTACCGCCAGATATCCGAATGTTGGCATGGTGCCCAAACCCCCCTCTCGATTTCTCCGCCCGCTTCTCCTGCAAAGAGCGTCGGTACAGATACTTCTTCACCCAGCCTGCCTTCACACCCACGGTTGGTTCCGAGGGCCTACACGGTGCTATAGGCAAGCAAGATCCTACCATTAGCCACAGACGAGAAGGTTGGCTCGATATTGATGCCATGCGTAAAGCATCTCATAAGTTTATCGGCCTTCACGACTTCCGGAATTTCTGCAAAATAGATTCGAGCAAGCAGATTGATAATTTTGAGCGCCGCATCTTCCACGCTGACATTGAAGAAATTGACAGCCACCACGGTCCCGTTGGCTATGTCGGCAAACCAGGCTTCCAGCAATACGAACACCCAAACAAAACTCCAAGCTCGCCTCTAATCAATGACACCACATACCAACCTTCCACCCCAACCATCTACACCTTCACCCTCCACGGCTCGGCCTTCCTCTGGCACCAAGTCCGCCACATGGCCGCCATCCTCTTCCTCATCGGCCAAGGCCTCGAACCCCCCTCCCTCGTCGACGACCTCCTAAACATCTCCAAAACCCCCGCCAGACCACAATACGAAATGGCTGATGACGCCCCATTGGTCCTCTGGGATTGCATCTTCCCACAAGAAGGCGCCGACAATAACAGCAGCACCAGCGCGCTGGAATGGGTGTATGTGGGCGATGAGTCGGCGCGGGGCGTCACTCGTGCAGGCGGGCTGAAAAGCGCGGGGAAATACGGTTATGGGGGCGTGGTGGATGATCTGTGGAAGGTTTGGAGGGGGAGGAAGATGGATGAGGTGCTGGCGGGGTCTCTTTTGGATGTAGTCGTTGCCCAGGCTGAGCATGGTGGCGATGGGACTGAAGCTGTGGGCACGGTGGATACGAATCGTGGCACCGGGGCGGGCAGTCAGAGGGTTTTTCAGGGCGGGGACGCGCCTAGGTTTGTAGGCGCGTATGTGCCTGTGATGGCGAAACCGAGGATGGAGAGCGCCGAGGTGGTTAATAGGAGGTATGCGCTGCGGAAGGGGTTCGAGATGGATGAGGGGAGGAGGCGGGAGGGGTTTCGGAGGGTTGGGAGGGAGGAAGGGGACTGTGGCTTTGAATGAGTGAATGGATGGATTGATAGGTATATGTGTTTGTATACATGTTTACAATATGTAACCGTACGAGTACATGTGCGTCCGAAAGCAAGTCAACAGGCTCTCTCTCTACCTTATCCAATCCTTTTGTCCCCGCTCGCTTAGCCGCCCGTCAAATCAACCACTTCGACACCGCTGAATACCACCCGTCCCGTAGACGGTCCAGCGACGCTAGCTCCGTCATCCCATGGCTCCAGATGTTTCCACGCGCCTTCTAGGCTTTCGCGAAGGGCTATGAGCCGGCCTGGACGGGCCCTGGCTTGCGGTGGCTGGACTTCAAAGGAGGGCTGAGAATGTTGAGCTTCGGTGGGCGCTGCTTCCGGAGGGTTGGGGGGATGGAGTAGGGTCGATGGCGAGGGTAGTGAAGGGGATGGGCTTGATGTTATGGATACTATGGATGCTGGTGGTGGTGGGGTTGTCCGCGTTTTCAAAAAATCTAGCCTTCGGTTTACTTTTTGCGAAGACAGGGCGTCGGGCTCGGCGGGGGGGACGGACTCTTCCCGTTGCTGGGTCCTGATCGGTGTCGATGTTGGGGTGAGGAGCTGTCTGGCTATGTACAGATCGTTGGCCATTTGCAATGGGCTCCGCTTTTTCCGGGGCGAGGGTTTCGTTGGATCGTGGGGGCGGGGGGTGGAGTGTTTCGGTCTGCGTAGAGTCACGTTTGCGTTGAGGGCGCGTGTGGTCTCGGTTGGATTTTCGGCTTCGGAGATTGGCGTGGTTGGACGAGAATGGCGCTTTTTCGCTGAAGACGGAGTTGGGATGCACAAAGCCTTTTCGAGATTGTCTGATGTTTCTCGTGGTGGAGTGTTGAATCTGGGCCTTTGGGGAGTCCTTTTAGCCAGCGTCCAAGGATTCGTTGTGCGGTCTTTTGGTGGCGTGGACGTTTGGCTAGCTGACGTTGCCTTCCGACTCCGTGTCGCTTTTGGTTCTGCGGGGTTTCTTTGCTTCCGTGCTTTCTGGCCTACTGGTCTTATGTTCTCAGCAATCATCTCTCGCTGCTGGCTAATCGACACGTCGACATGTGCTGGTGCCGAGCAAGCTGGCGGCAGCTGTGCGCTTTCGGTATCCTCGTTCGGAAGCTCTGCGGCAAGATCATCTGATCTTGGCTTTGCGAGTTTGACATACTGATTCAGTGCTCCTGACTCCATACCACCCTTAAGAATCGTCGTTTTGGCCTTTCCCCTTGCCTTTCTGGAGGCAAATTTCTTCGGATTCCGCATTTCTTCCTCCCATGTCTCAACCAACAGCGGCACACCCAGCTTCACGTAGGTCTCCATGATCCATATCTTTTCGATCTGGGTTGGGTCGTAAGTTGATGGGCCTCGGCGCTTGACAGGGCTTTTGGACCTATCTCTAGCCTCATCAACTTCCGAAGCTGGCTGCTCGTCATCCTGGCATTCGCCTTGAAAATCGTCCTTCTCCTCTGCATCCAGATCTAGTCCAACAATATCAATTGGAATATAGGCAATGCGTAATTCCGGCTCGCCACCAGCATCCCAGTGGCCGTTTCTTCGTCCACAAACGCTTTTCACAAGCCTCTGCTCCGCCGTTTCTTTAGCTTCGAGGTCCTCGTTATCTATGGCACTCATTTGGCTTCTTCGAGTAAGATGGTGCGGTAACAGAGCAGGTGCCAAGCCCCGAATAAATTTCTTAGCTCCAGAAAGGTATTGCCATTCGAAGGCGTCCGCAACAAAAACGCGGAGTTCTGGGACGTTGACCTCGAGTCCCCACTTGATTTCACTGCGCAGTCTCGCAACCTTGTCTATAGATGATACCGCCGGATGTGTATAGTAACCCCATACTGTCTTGTCAGGAAACTGCTCAGGAATTTTCATAGTCTTGTGCTTCTGTCGGAATAGCTTGGATTCGTTTGTGCGCAGTTCGTGCTCGAGCCTTTCTCTCCACTGTCTGATTCCGACGATATCGTCTTTGGACATTTGGCATAGGTCTCGACCAAAGCCAGCTATAGCAGCCTCGTATGCCGTCTTTATCCCGCAACCCGGAATGCCATCTGGCATATAGTCTCCTCCACTCATAAGCGCAATCAGTATCATGCCCTCACTGTCCAGACCCTTCTCTTCCTTTGTAATCTTGGCGTCGTATAGATTCACGTGTGTTGGGCTCTTGTTTCCTCTGGCGCCTTCAGCGGTCCAGCTTCGCAAGGTCATACTACAGCCAAACATCATGGTATCAACATCTTCACTCAATACAGCATCCACAAGGCCCTCTTTTTGCAGAAGCGCACATTCTGCTTCCGCTTCTCCGGGGGCTGTGTGGTATGGGAAGCCGAAACGCTTGAGGAGTTCCTTTGAAAGGAAGTTTGGCAGGCATACTGTACCAGTCTTATGACCTCGCTTGACTGGGGGCCTGTGTGGACCATCGAAGACAAAGAGGGGCTGTATCGATAGCGTAAGGAGTCGGAGAAGACGGTAATAAAGGGTGCGCAGAGCAGGGTTCTTTCCTCCTTGGCCAGACTGGATCTGGAACTGCCATATAGATATATCGATTGCTATGCGAAAGGGGCGGCCGGTTCTCTCGAGATGTCCGACAGCTACTTTAGAGAGCGCAACTCGTTCGCCCTTGCCAATTTGATCGTAGATGCTGTAGATGGATCTGTCTTAGCATAGTGAGTATAATGCTGCATTTCAAGAGACTTGCCCTGGGATTCCCATTGAACAATTGAAATTATGCTCATATCATGTCCGATTTAAGCTATAAAGGTCCAAGGTGATAAAGCGTTTACAGATGTGATGTGCTTGTAAGAGCGGGCGGAATGCTTCCGCAGTAACACGTGATCACATGACTTTCCCCTGAGCAACCGTTTTCGCAACAGAGAGCAGGACTTTTGTTCTCTCTACTACTGCAGAACATAGCTTGAGCTACAGTGTTCGGCACTCCCATGCTTATCTCCTCTCGCGTACAAGGTCCTCGAGGAGCAAGTAATGAGATCCCTAAAGCCTTCCCTTTGTTTTGTTCTGCAATTCGCTTCTTGTCTAGATCTTAGCAGATTCGATAGATGATGACTTAAATCTTCCATACAGCTTTCGTTTTTCAGCCATGTGATTTCCTCTCAATTTACATTGACAGTCCCCTTCGTCTCGTTGCAGGACGTGGATTACCCAACGTGAGCACTGCTCCCCTACAAACCAGGCGACTGAGGCCTGTGGTGAGGTCTCTTATCACCGCGGACGATAGAATACGAGGTTGGTCCAGACGCCAAACCTAGTCATAGTTCAACTGTCAGGCTCCCATTGGACCTCTATCATAAACGCTCAAGCTCTGTGGGTTTTCTATACTGCCTCATACCGTGCATATTTGAACCATGTTAAAGCCACTTGAAAATCGAAAGCCAGGCTTCAAAAAGATACAATGTTCATTCCCATCCCTTGCCTTGTTTCACTACCTTGAATCAGAATATGGACCTGCTTCTAAGATCTTGCTCTTTCAACTTTTCATTGAATGGCTGGTTTAGCTCTGCCGTCTTTGTTCTTTGAGTGATGCTAGTAATTTTCCTTTGTCGTTTCTCGGTTTCGATTCAGGGAGCTCTGTTGCAATGACTCGAATAACAAGCCCATTATCCCGTTATTGTGAGGGTTTCTTTATCTTTGTTCTTTCGCACAATGATCATCGTTCATGTCGAACCTTTAAACATGCTCGAAGGATCCTTGAATGGTGAGAGCATTCTTCTCGTCCAGAGTAAGACCGTGCCCTATCCCGATAAGAACCAGCAAATCTGCACAACTCATTGACACGCCATCCAATTCCCCTTGACTTAGATCCACAGCAATGGGCCTTTTCGGAACAAAAAAGAAACCGACCAAAGCGCCCAAACCGACCAAGAAAGTCCTTCACGAACGAGCAGTCATCCGCGACGAGCGCTTCGACCCCAACGAAATCAAAGACAAGTATGATCAGCTCGCGAAAATCGGCGAAGGCGGCCAGGGCAAGGTCTGGGTCGTCAAGCGCGTACGCGACGGGAAAGTCCTCGTCCGCAAGGAGCAAAGGAAGTTCTACATGCACAGCTCGGGTATCCCCGTCGAACAATTCATCTTCCAAGACGTACTGACGCCCCATCCTAGCATCCTAGGTTTCGACCACGCGAATTTCCTCCACGGTAACAACGGCCGAGATCCCTCCCTCGTGCTCTATTTCGAACACTGCAAGGGCGGCGATCTGAGCCAATTCCAACCGCGCAACGGCGACGCCGGCCCCCCGGAAATGTTCCTGTGGCACGTCTTCCTCCAGCTCGCCGACGCCATCGCCTTCCTGCACTACGGCTACAACCGCAAATCCAGAACGCCGGACATCCCGCCCGTCGGCTGGCGCCGCATCGTCCACTGCGATATCAAACCGGGCAACGTCTTCCTGCGCTGCAAAGCGTCGAAAAGAGACGTCCCGGAGATCGTGCTCGGCGATTTCGGCCTCGCGACTTTGAAGGAGACGACCAGGGGCGGCGGCACGGACGAGTGGATCGGCCCCGAGATCCCGGTCATGACGAAGGAGAATGATGTTTGGGGCGTGGGGGCTATTATCCATGCGTTGGCTCATGGCAAGGGGCCTGTGGCCTTCCCGCCGAGGGATTGTAAGGGGAGAGAGGCGGTGAATAAGTGGTATAGGGATCCGAGGACGAGGAGGCCGAAGGGGTTGCCGGTGAGTTATTCGGAGGCGTTGAATCGGAATATGATGGATTGTTTGGTGTTGGATCGGAATAGGAGGGTTGGTAGTAAGCAGCTGGTTCAGAATTTGGCGAAGGAGATGCCGAGGAGGCGGTGAGGGGGGTGGATGTAGTTTGTTTTGGGGGTGGGAGGGTGAGGGGGAATGGATTTTTTTTGGACTTCACTTTTCATCAGACGTAGGGAGAGTTGTGTTAGAGTCAAAAGCGCTCGAGAAGACTTATTTCCATGCTATGATGAGATACAGACGGGCCTGCACATACCATAATTCCGATTTGATTTCAGATCTCACCCTCTAAAATGCCAGACTGGTAAGGAAAAGAATCTCTATTGTAATTCAACGTGATATTGTAATTCAACGTGAAATGATAGCCAGAGAACATTTGGAAGGCGGTCACGTCAAAAGGTAAATCGAGGTAGGTTACCCAATGATGCATATGTACTACAACGCTTACAGCAAACTACCACCAGCAATCAAACCTCACCTCACCATGAAAACGTGCACTCTGACAGCGGATCCACCCTATCTGGATTATCCCCCTTACAGATAACGCCCGTCAACGTCGAGTTCGTGCACAGCACCGTCTGCCCGCCCGGATCGCACGTCAAACTGCCAGGCGCCGAGCCACCGGGACTCGGTTGCCATATGCAATCCAGTTTCGCGGGCTGCAGGACCCCGGCCGGGATCGCAAAGTCGAAATCTTTGGTGGGGTATGGCGGATAGTTGCTCCCCATGTCATTGATCTGCAGATTCGCGATCCAGTTTTGCGTGCCGCAGTAATCGGGGCCGCCGGGGGTTTGCGTGAGGTCCGTCATCCAGATTTTGTAGTAGTAGTTGGTCCAGGGGTCGATGCCGCCCTGGGTGTAGGTTTGGAGACCGAGGAAGATGCCCCATTCTGTCTTGGCGGGCTGCGTGGATGGTGCTGGTTGAGCGGGTGCTGAAGATGTGGCTGCTGAGAGTGAGGCGAGGCTTGCGGCCTCCGCGGCTGATGCAGAAGAGGACGCAATCTGTTTTGCTATGGCGGCTAATTCGCTAACTAGAGCTTCAGCGCTTGCTGCTGCTGCTGCTGCTGACGTCGGTACTTGAGTTGTGGTTCCGACTCCAGCACTCTGTGCGGAACGGCTTACGGCTAGCTCTGATGCAATGAAAGCTATCTCTTCGCCTATGGAGGAGGCAAGTCCTGCTGCTACATTGGGTGAGGATGATGGGTTTGTTGCAGTGGTAGAGACTACAGCTTGTGAGGAAGCTGAGTCTCCACCTATTACTTGGGATGTTGTGACTCCTACGTTGCTGAAGCCTGATGTTGCAGCTGCCGATGTCAGATTCTGTGCAGATGAAAGAGCACCGGCGACGGACGCCGTAGAAGATGTCAGAGGTGACGATGAAAGACTAGCTGTTGCGTTGGCGCTTCCAATCACGACGGAGAAGCCTGATGGACCAGGACCTATCCCAACGGCTGACGAGAGCACATCCCCAAGGAACGCCATGAAAGCTTGATCCGCAATGCCTGGATTATCGCTGTTGTCAGACATGGGGTCTGTAAATGGGTTTTTGTCGACAGGCTGCATGCTCATAGATGCCGTGGAAGTACTGGACGACACATGAGACGAGGCGGATGATGTCATGCTAGCCGTACTGCTCATTAGAGTACTCGATCCATCTGTTGCCGAGGTAGTCTTTTCATCATCGTCCTCCTCTTCCTCCTCTAGATTTTCCGCTAATTTTCCGATGTTATCAAAGATGATCTGTATCTTGGGAACATCAGGCGTATCGTCTTCTAGATCGGCGATTACTTCGTCAAAGCCGCCTTTGAGACATCCGAGATCTTTGAATATGTCAAAGATGCTACCGCCATCAAGGCAAGAATCTTCGTAAGACGGAGGTGGACCCGGAGGACGAATTTCATCCAAAAGGTTTTTAACATTATTTTCAATTCCCTTGATTTCGGACTCAAAAGAAACTTTAGGGCCGTCATCTTTGATGATAGCGGAAAGGGTCTTCGCCTTCTCAGTAATGCCGAAGATTGCCCCAACCAGCAGCATACCCTGCGAACTAGCTACAGATCCTGTGGGATTCAAGGAAAGGGCGGGATTTACTAGAGTTGGACCGCTTGTTATGGTATTGGCCTGTGCTCCAGGCGCCAATGATGCCGACTGGGACGGAATGGCCGCAGAGCCCAGTGATTGTGGACTAGATGCCGCGCTTTGGGAGGTTCTTGAGACTCCAGCCACAGGGTAAATTCCAGAGCTACTGTTAGTATGAGTAAAAGATCCAGTGGGTATGAGATTAGCTCTTGAAGTCGAAGCCGGCATAGAACCAGAGGCTGTGTTTCCGGACTGGGGCTGTGAACTATTTGCTTGCACATTGGGAGTTGCCGTAGCAGGGGCGGCATTTGAAAGTGAGGAGCTGCTCAAGTAAAAGGAAGCAGATGAGGCTATGACAGGCTGAAGAGGCGCTGAACGGCTCGATGATACTGCTACACCCGATGTCGAAGCAGATACATTTGTGCTGGCAGCGTCTCCTGACGTATGATTCGCGTACGTGCTGGCCAGTTGTCCCGCTAGATGAGAAATCCCTCCTGCAAGACCTGTGAGTCCTGTGGTGCTAGCGGCTGAGGCCGAAGTGGGCGCGAAGCTGCCTGAGAACGTGATATTGGTACCCTTGGGACCAGCAGTCTGATTCATAGCAGTACTGCTCGCATGAGTCGAGCTGGTCGTTCCAGTAAGAACTTCGATGCCAGCCACGAAGAGATCGTTAGCAATGTCAGCCGATACAACTTCTCCATCAATGGAGATTCCGGCTGAGCCAGGCTGTACTGTAGTGCTGTCCAGGATGATATTCGCGGGGTCGACCACGAATGCTTGACCCGCAATCGTAATAGTCGCTTGCGAAGGTGGTGCGGAGATAGAGAACGACAGAGAAGGTGAAATGCCACATGCAAAAGGCAGTGTGATAAGCACCAGGCCTATCAGCCTGAAAGCTGACGCAAAATCCATGGCCAAAAGTGAACCGTCAATGATTAGGAGAATGAGGTTGAAAGAAGAGAGAAGAAATAGAAAGGAAAAATATCATTGCACCTAATGTTAGGTGCTACTACAGTGCATGCCATAATCCATGGAAGTAAAGCTAAATGAAGGCAACATCGTGCCATGATTGACACTGACCTTCACGCAAAGTCGAGCGGAAATCACCCTGGTCCCTGAGTGTCCAAGTCCAACTCATCTGGACGTCTTGCTTGAGATTAATTGACAGCAATCAATCCCACATTATTATTATGCACATGAAGAAGGGTTGTTGGGGGTCGTTGTGAGTAACAGATATATTAATTTGTTTCAGCTAAAACTAAAATGTCGGCATATGGATCAGCAAAATCAGCATCGGTTGTCGGTGGATCCTCATATGATGCGAATGGTGGGAAGCAAGTACCCTCTATTATTTGTGAACATTAATTCCATCTTCTGGGGAGATCAAGTATCATGATTCATGATAGTACGTAGAGCAGTACGTGCGTGTAGTTGTACTCGAGACTAGTCGGCTCGTAGGATGTATCGGTATAGATAAATTACCTTAGCGTGCTTTTGGCGCGTTTATGCTGGCTGCCCTAAGGTACTGCCCTAAGGTACCTACTGCACTGCCCTACGGAGTACACTAGTGTATAGTGTAATAAACCAAGGTACCTTACCTTAAGGAAATTATATGGGTTGATGGAACGGTAAATGCACGGTATAATTACGGTAAACCAAAAAATACGTAGATAATCAAACGCTCTCGTTAAGTAACGGTTTCATTTTAATTACGTTACATAAAAAGTCTCGTATCTCGTAGATATACGTAACAAGAAACGTAATTGCTATAGGCTACGTGATTTTCGAGAAACGGTTTTTCTAAAATTACGGTTATATTACGGAAATTATATAATAAACCTCTAGAAAACCTATAATTTACTAATAAGCTATTTAACACTTCCTAATAACCCTGTTAATGATGAATGGCCGTATAAATAATGGCCCTATCAAGTCAATTATGGCCCTATAAATGATGAATGGCCCTATAAATAATGTCAAGTCAATAATAAATAGCTCTATTAATGTTAATAATGGTGGTCCTATAAATAATAAATGGCTCTATTAATATTAATAATAGTGGTCCTGTAAATAATAAATGGCTCTGTCAATATTAATAATGGTCCTATTAATGATGAATGGCCCTGTCAATGATGAATGGCCCTATTAATAATAAATGGTGCTATAAATAATGAATGGTTATATCAATAATAAATGGCCCTGTGAATGATAAATAGCGCTATAAATAATGAATGGTCCTGTTAAGGATAGTACTACTAGTAATAATAGTAGATGACTAATTAGATTTTATTGCTACTACCGAAATGGTCTTTTCTGAAAAGACGAAATTACCAAAAAACCGTTCTGTCACGGTTTCGCAAAAAAACTGTAGCACTTTAAACCCTGTTTTTAGTGATACTCGTATTAGGGTAATTTTACTAAGAAACCGCATACTAACAGTCCCGAATTAGAGTTCCGTGTAATAACGATTCAAAGCCCCCATAGCCTTTCGCTAAGGTACTTAAGCAAGGTAAGGTGCCCAGGCTTTTAGAAACTACAGCTTTGTAGATTGTCTAATATATAGATTGATGTTTCAGAAGCCTGCATAACTTACCTTACACTTATCAGTTCATTTCGGGTGCTGATTGCTGAGCCTCGTCAGATCTTCAACTGTTGCTCATCATGCTTCAAAAAAGCAGAGTGCGAGATCCAACTGGCAAGATCATAGAGCACCCCAAGGCCTAAGCCTCTTGTAACGCTGTTTACCTGAAACTATTACTTCAGATACCTTGTTATCCTTTTCGAATTTTTTCTCAGCCCGACTGTCGATGCAGCTCAATCAAACCTTTGGCGTATACTACGACCCAATGTAATTTCAGGCGTCTCTTTCTCGTTCTTCACTACTAACTGCTCCTCATGTATTCTTGTGGATTCCGATACTCCTCTGCAAGTGTGTCATCATTCGCTGTTCGCCATGTTCGCATGTCTCTTTCACCGATGTGCGCTTCTGGAGCTACTCCTCTTGTCCACGCTTCCTCAACAGATAATGGCCAGAGCTCCCCTTAATCTACTTTCATTGGCGGTATTCTCCAACAGCTTTAATCTCTATAATCCTTCCGATAAAGGTGGCTGCAATAGAAACGCTCCGAATGGGAAACCAATGCTACAGCATACCCAAATGTCCCTAGGCGGCGCTTGGGCTCTTTCGCGGACAGTCGCAGCTGATCTTCCCAATTACTCTTCTCAGACGTACATCAGGGGTCTACTATTTCTGTTCTTTGGGATCATTTTCCAGGAAAACCATGAGCTTAATCCTGACGAAAATAATGTGAATGCTTTCAACCACATCGCAGGTATGGTCCAGGAGAAACCTCCCAGTACTCACACGCGCCGCTAATCATCTCACTCAGGCACGTATGCCCAGGTCAGTAAAGTATTCACAAGCCCTGGCAGCAACATCTATAATGTGAAACCTCGGTACAGATGTCTGGAAGATTATGCCACTTACCACACACATATGCTCGGCTCCAATGGACAAGAGGACACATCCTTGCCCTTGATCGGAGAATTTTTCGACGTAGAGACAGAAGGAGGGTTCACTAGTGCGTCAAACATCCACTGCGGTGGTTCCAATCTCAGTACACTGATGACAGCATTGTGTAGGGCCACCACCTTACAATGACATCTGGCCGGGCCTCATGTTTGTCAACAACGTTGACGACGGCTCCGGTGCCTGGTACCCGCCAGACCCAGCCTCCCCTCAAACCGGTCGTTGCTACACCACAGCTTCAAAGACAGTTAGCGCATTTACAGACGCTGAATTCAATCTCTCGTCACAGGCTGATGCTGCAACGGCGAAGGCTCTCTTTGGGATAACATCATGCCCTTCTCATTTCACGTCACCTTTGCTTTCAGAACTTGGCATACCCATACCGAACGGTGGAGTTGAAGAGATTAAAAAGTTCCAAAAAGCTGCAGATCTGGAAGACTTGCACGAAGCCATGCATCTGATCTCAGCGGGTGGTGCGTTAAAGTAATCCCCGCACCCGCAAACTATTTCACTTACAAGTCTGTCCCCGCCCCAAATGCTGACACACTCTCCCCCAACAGGGATCATCGACCAACCCGCCGTCTACCCCCCCACGTCCGATGGCTGGCTGACAAACCGAAACTGGGGCTCCTGGTTGATAAGCACCACCGAAAATACCTACGGCTACAAACTCACCACCTTCCTCGGCCTCGCGCACCCACTCGCCGCCCGTCTCAACGCAGACAACTTTGCCATTTTCGCCTTGTGCATGTATTTCACCGAACTGGACTGCTTGGGTTCTTTCCAGAATGATATCCGCACGAAGAGATCGAGCGGGCTGGTGGGGGGGCTGTCGAAGAAGGCGACGAAGAGGATCCGCGAGGGCAAGTTTGATTTGAAGAGGGATACGCCGCTGGATCGCGATTTGGGGAGGAAAAGTCGCTTTCGAGATGAGAAGGAGGGTGGAAGTCGCTTTCGAGATGAGGGGGAGGGGGAGGTGATGTTTGGATAGACGATGCTCTTTCTTGGGTGTTGGCATCGCGGGTCATGGGCCATGGGTCATAGAATAGAGAGGAGGAGTTGTGGATTCTACCTTATTGCTGTGATCGCGATTTACTATTTTACTATGCTGTTAACATCAAGCTCTTATCGTCCATCACCAGGACCACCTCATCGAAATCCCTAAACTTCACATCTACGCCCAAGGCCCCAACGTCCATCCGCCCGCCGAACCCATGCTAGCCCTCGCCATGCCCTTCTGCGGTGCAGCGCTTGCTTCCGCATCCCGACGCGCCCCGGCCATTCCATGTTGCAGGAACGCATCGCGGTCGATTTCGACAACGCCTTTGACTCGTAGGCTGACGAGCAAGCTTGCGCCGGCCCAGGCGCCTAGACTGTGTACTCCTCGAATCACGCCTGAGACGGGGGGTTTGGTTTCCTTGTTTTGGTCGCGGCGGAGTTTGTCTTGGATTGGGTCGGAGATTTGGGGGGCGAGCGAGGCTGGAGTTGGGGTGGATTCCTCTGGTGGGGTGGGGTTCTCGGTTGCAGTGGCGTTGTCGAGGTTCTTTGCTGAGTGGCGGTTACCGCTGACTTCTCGCAACTCTCTTTTCTTCTCATCGATGGCTCTTTTTTCCCTGTTCTCCCTGAGCCGTCCTCTCCTTTCGTCCGCCGCTTTTCCCTCTACGGGATCCCACCCTCTCGCCTCAACAAGGGCAGCAACTTCGTTGAGTAGTCTTGCCTTGAGGCCGGTTATGTTCGAGCCACCACCTGTGATGATGATGCGGGACATACAGATTGCACGAACATCGGGCGGTAGAGAGAGTAAGCTTTGGTAAATGAGTTTGTGAAGGGGTTGATCGTGGTCGTCGAGCTGGTGGCGTTGAAGCGAGTCAGCCAGGAGAGCTGTCTCGACTGGCGAGGACAGGACTGAGAAGGGAATCTGGATGCTTAGGCGTGGGGAAGAAGGTGAGGGAACGGATATTGATATGTTTTCTTCAGTGTCGCTGGAGCTAGTTGAAGCTTCTTTGTCTTCTTCGGGGATACTACCAAGCTTACCACGCAACCCTTGGAATATCGGCGGTTCAGGAGAAGGTACTAAGCGGCTCCTGCACCAAGCCATCCTCGTCGTCACTTCTTCCGCCTGCTCTAAATCGACGGCCACAAGACTATTTGTGGCTTCTTCTGCCGATTCAACTGTAGTGTTCCTCAGATCATTTCCCTGCTCTGTATCTTGCCTCCCAAGCAGCCTTGCCATCTCCAAAGTGACCATCCTCATAGCCCTCGTAGTCCTCTGCTCGTGGACCTCTCGATACTCGTACATGCCTGTCACAACTGTCTCCCTCCATCCAATGTCAACTACAAGACCCGACCTCAATCCAGCTACCGCTGTAGCAAGAGTCGGAGGACTCAACAACGTGATATTTGGGTTCTGAAACGTAGCAAACAATGTCCCCAAAATCTTGTTCAGTAGAGAATGTGGCATTAGGCTCGGCATTACAACAACCAGCCGTTTTCCTTTCATATCTACAAGTAGATGCTTGGTGATGGCCTCCCTCACTGCTCTTTCTATCTTGTCACCAACGAGCCCCAAATCCAATCCCCTAACATCCATGCGCCATAGCTCATGATCCTCGCCCCATTGGTCGATCCTCTGCCTCTTTCTCCTCCGCTCAGCAAAGCCTGGTAGGAACTTCCTGTAGTCTCCCACCCTTCTACTTTCCTCAGGTCCAAAGCCGAGTCTACATCTCGGTGTGCTTTCGCCAGGAAATCCAGCGCTGAAATGGCGGTTGCCGAACTCAAAGATGATGGAGTCTTCTTCAGGTAGACGGTAACTAAGAGATGGCGAGTTGAAGGATGACGAGAAGGTTCGTTGCGGGGTGTGCGGGGAGGAAGGGTCGGGTTGGAGATGGGAAAGATGAGGCCGGGTGGTGGAGGGTTTGCGGTCGAAGTAGCCGGGTGCAGTGGCCATGGAGGCTATGAGAGGCTCTCAGGACTCATGTCTGCTTTCCCTTATCCCGCTCTTTGTGCTGTAAATTAGCGTCGGAGACCTGGCCAAAAGACCTTTATGGCATGATGATGATATGACAATAACATGATTTGGATTAGATGTACAAATATGTAACGAGCTAATTGTATTTTATTTTATTTCTTGGCATTATTGTAATATTGATGCCTCGGCAGCGCTTTGATATGTCGTGAATCACCTGACATAGAATTTTATATCATAGTCTGAAAGATCCAGCGAGCTTCACGAAGCGATTAAATTCTAGGAAACCGCGCGTTATTTCAGAGGAAGACGGAATTATGGTCCATGTCCATGGTTGATCACTATGTTGCTACTGCTTGTCTCAGAGTAGTGATTAAATCCAATGTAAGCGGGGAAATAAAGTCAAGAAAGTGACATGAGGCTTTCTATTGATACCCAAATCTAACTGAACTCCAAAGAGCGTCCATGGTGATCAGGGATTCTGACACTGCCGGGTTTCGATGACAAGAGACAACCATGAAATGCGCGTCCCCCAAGGTAAGAGCCGTTCCCGCGACTATCAAGATGCAAAAGACAAGAACCTGTGATGGTCATCACTTGCGTCGAACATGACGCAGACTAATAATCATCCGTTACAGAAAATGATACATCATCCATAAATGGTTCCATGGTCAGAAGAATGCGACCCAATCCGGAAAGACTCCCCGATGATCAAGTCATTGATTGGCTCAATGACGCGAGACATTTGTATGAGCATGTGCCACCTCCATTCATTGAAAAGAACATAGGCAATACCAGAGCAGATGAACGTAAAGTGGTACTTATACGGCCTATTGACGACCGGCAGCAAGGGCCACCCGTGGAAGTTGAGATGGTCTATAGGCTATGGAATCATCACTACACCTTTGGTACCGTTGACACCGGAGGACACCGAATCATTGTGAAAGAGGACTCTTCCACAGGCCGCATCGCAATGTTTGGAAGCTTTCCAGATCAGAATGGTAAGCTATATCGACCCGGTATGATCGATAAGTGGAAGAAACATCTGGGAGACTTTCGAGAACTCAATATCAATCCGAAGACACGGCATACAAACCACATGCAGACGCACTCTGATATGCCTTATAGTGCATCCTCTGGCAAGCTTGATAGCCGTCCCAAACCGACTTTGATGAAGGATCCGTGCACTCCACAGCTTGATAGGCGGCCTTCAGAAGGTTCTTCGATATCTCACCCTAATCGATCTTCAGCACCTCCGACCAAGTCAGACCCAGAAAATGCTGCATCTCAACGGTGGGCCAGCGAACAGCAGCGTTCTATTCAAGCAGCATACAATTCTCCCAGATTGGTACCAGCTAAATCTCGTGAGGTTCAGGTGTCTCCTTCCACAGCACAAATCGGTCGTCAGGACTACGGTCCTGCGACCTCCGGGAAAGATCCTGCCTCGGTCCCTAGGCAGGATGCATCGTCTCTAAAGGGGCGTGAAGAGCACTCTCTGATCAGTCTGCGCGAATTTGAACAAAGGTCGCCTTCTCAAGGAGGTCTTTCAAAAGTGTATCCTGAGATACAAAAAGACGGCCGTCTCCCCTCCAGATCCAACGAGAACAGCGTCCTTGGTTCTCCAAGACAGCACTACGCACCAGCAGAGCGCTCCGAAGACAGCGAGTATCGTAGACCCTCACTCGGAAACACCCCAGACGCTCCGCAAGCACATGGACCACAAAATCAAGGACAACCCCGCACAGAGCCTACCTCTCTAGCGCGACCACCGAAGCGAAGGCGCCAAATCTCCATCTCAAGTCCCCTAAACCCCAAATCCCCCCAGCTCCCAACAATCAACCGCTCCCCGCACCCAACACCATCCACCCCCTCACAACTCGCCTCCCGCTTCTCCACCCCGCCAACATCCGCGTATCCCCAATCCACAGACTCCACATCCACCCTCCTGCCCCCCCACAAACAATCCCGCACAACCCTCTTCGTCGCCATCCCCCTCTCCACCGACGCCGTGCCCCTCAAACTCCGCTCCTGCATGACCCTCTCCGCCCTTTTCACTTCCGTCCTCGCTGTATCGGCGCATCCGGGCGCGGGACAGGATATCAGCCCTGTGTCGGGCATTAGGGCTACGTTTACTTGGAAGGGGGAGAAGGATGTTGATAGGGCGATTCTGTTGAAGCGCGATTTCCCGGATTGCTTTGAGGTGTTGTTGGAGATTATTGATGGGGCGCCGTGTTGGGAGGAGGAGGGGGGGAGGTGTGGGGTTGCTGTTGAGGTCGTGCTGGTGTGAGGGGTGGGTGGGGTGGGAAAGTAGAGGGATGTTGTGCTTGGTGGCGAGAGCGCAGAGGGGGTGTGATGGCGATGCTTGGCAGGTTATAAGTACGACTTGTCCGCGGCCTTGGGTATAAAAGCGCGATTATGTGGCGCTTGATAGGATGAGGGAGGAGGGGTCTTTAATAGGTCAAGATGTTCCCATAGTCATGTTAGTGATGGTGTTCACGCAGACCGAACTGCACTGAGTTGAGACATTCATTGATATCAAGTTCCCCCCCCCCAAAATGTCAACAAAACGCTTTAAAAAACCCCCACAGCCCAAGCCCGCTGAGCACTGGAATCGTCAAATTGTCATCCCAGCCAAAAAGATCAACGACTTCGCTCGCGCTCGCTACCAGCCCGCTCCAGACGCTCACTACACCCAATGCTACCCATCCACCCACTTCGCCCTGGCCCTCCTTCAACCCGATACTGTCCCTAACAGCCACAGGCAGTCCCAATTTTCCTTTGAACATGAACCCTTCGTCCCCGTGCCCGTAGGCCGGCACCGCCCATCCCCAAAACACGACCGCGGTCATCAACCCCACGACCACCGCCGCGGCGCTCCCCGCTACACTCTTGCCCCGTCGCAGCCGCGGCGTGTAGCGGCCCCACAGCCGTCCAAAGGTGCTGGCGGCCGTGTCGCACCAACTGAGCAGCAGCACCGACATGACGCCCACGTCTTTCGGGTAGAACCGCAGCACCGTCCACGCGCCCAGCAGGTACCATATCACGCCGTTGTACCCGTCGACCTCGCTTTCCCGCATCAGCGCCCCGAGCACCCGGATGTACAGTCTGTTGAAGGACGGGAAATTGTGCCGCGCGAAGTCGGCGCTCGCGATGGGGATCATGGCGCCGAGCAGCCAGGGGTGTATCGAGGCAGCGGACGTCCCGCGCGCGTAGAGGTGTAGGGTGAAGAAGCCGATGGAGACGTGTAGGGCTTTGCGAGGTATTTCGTGTCGGTGGACGAAGGAGCGCCAGTGGCGGTGGATGGGGATGAGACCGAGGGGGGAGGGGGAGCGGGATATGGAGCGCCAGTAGGAGGAGTCTGCGGACGCGGCGGAGGACGGGGAGAGATGGCCGTTGGTTGGGGATAAGGTGTTATCTGAGGGCTTTTTCGGGGGTTGGGTCGATTTATTGGAGGCTGCGGCTTCTTTTTGTCGTTTGGCGAGGGTTTTGGGACTCCGGCTGCGGGCTCGGGCGCGCTTTTCGAGGCTGGAGTCTGAGGAGGGGGAGTCGGGTTCTGAGTCTTCGGATATGGGTGAGGGGGTGGGGGGCCTTTTGGCGGTGGCGGAGCGTGTGATGGGGGCGAAGTAGCTGTCATGGTGACTGTCGGTCTCGGTGGGCGTGGGGGAGATGATGCGAGGGGTGCCCGGTGTTTGATATTGTTGTGACATGGCGAGGATGGCAGGAAAGGAATGGAAGGGTGGCAGCGCCAGGCTAGAGCCGAAAGAAAAAGAGGAGTTGGTTGAAGTACAACGAGTAGTTGCTAAAGTTGAGAGGAGTGGGTGGTTTAGATGCTGGTGGTTCGCTATCGTGGCGATTTCTCTGCCTTACTGGCACAGCGCGAGCTGTGTCGAGCCGCTCGACATGGTGAAGTATGCAGAAAACATGGGCAAGAGAGCTTTGTAAGCGTTTACACGATAGTCTCCGCAGTCAAGCTCGCTGAGGTTCTTTCCAGCTGCTTGAAAGAAGGTAAGGTCATTAGTCGTGCCTAAATGATGACAGGACCAGTACAAGAGTAGAGTACATGTATTTTTTTCCCGCGGAATCAGCCAAGGATCGCCGCGACCCTAAACCCTAAACGTCCAGATTAGATAAGAGAACCAAGTTTCGGATATAACTTCTTCCGCTACCGAGGTAGCGAGGGCTCAATTCTGACGTTGAATAAATCTTCAACAATTCAATATACGCTTTTAATTTTGGTTGACAACTTGTATAAATAGTTGATAAGAGTAATTTATATACCAAAAGTTCCGTAACTGAGGTGTTCGTGATCGAATCGTAAGTGTTGGTAGAAACATATCTTGCTGTCTTTCGCGGGCCCTGAGTGCAGGTTATTTTCGGCTGGGCTAGCTTGCCTGCTTGCTTTGCTTTTGATGGTACGCAGATTAATATCTCTTGAGTCCAAAGTCTAGGCGCTGACTGCCCTTGTGAGACAACTGCATCACAGTCGACTCCTTTGACTTTGCCAAAGTACAGTGGCCGCAGCATGAGACGTGTTGCTTGGGACCTGCGCCGTGGAAGACGTCTTTCAAGTGCAGCAGGCGTCCCTCAAACGCAGAGCCAGTAGGCATAGAAAAGGAAATACGGCAGCAAACAGCCGGGTGGATTTGATACACCACGTCCCATGCTGAAATTTCTCCACCGATCCACTTCTACAGAGCACGACACTTGACTTCTGATCGCTCAACGCATGTTTCGATATCAAAGCGCTCACCATCCGAATTGCCGCTCTTGAAAAGTCCCGGCGTTACGAAAACCTCAACAATCTTGCTAAATGGAGCATTGGCGCCTTCCTCATCGCTATCTCCTTCTCCATACTTATCATCCATCGAAGCGTCATTGAAGAAGAATAAGCCATTCGGCGGTCCAGACTGAGGTCCCGGATGGATAGTGTCGCCCAGATGGCGAACAGACCAGTATGCTCTTTGACAGCGCAGGGTCTGCGAAAGCTTCACTGCCTGAAGGAGCACTGTTAAAAGGTCCTCTTCTAGCGCTTTTTTGTTATCAGGCCCGACCCAGTTGCCGACGACACGCATGATGCGATCACTACAGTGTGTGACATGTTTCTCCATCCCTTCGCCCGTTTTGCTTGTTCCGTCATCCAACTTAGATACCAAAGTCGTGGTCAAAGCTCTCCAGTCATGGAGCTCCCTTGCCGAGATGGATTTCCGGTCTTGAACGATTTTAGTTGGTGCGCAATCTACGCAGCAAAGGATCGGCTTACCTGCGTAAAAGAGTCTGTTCTCTATGGCATACACACCATGGGCGAGCTTCCTATGCATCCAGATGTCTTCCGCACTGGACCCGGAATGAGTTGCGGTTGGGAGTGTGCGGAACAGCGTTTCAGCTATAACCAAGCTAACATAACCGCGAACGAAGAGACGCATGTTTTTTGGGATCTGTAGGAAGCTAGTGAAATCTGTCACTGCGGGAGCTACTTTCCGAAATTCCTCAACCACCTCGGGTGAAAATTCGAGGTGAGATGGTGGGTTATCTTGTGCAAAAGGGACCGACCAAGTCTTGATATGCCCAATAAGAACCTGAAATCGGGAGTAAACAGCGTCATCGCTGTCTTGTCGGCCGACGTAGAGGTCCTTACTTTCCATCGCGTACGCCATTTTATTGGCCGATTCCTTGATCTTCTTGCTGTTCTCAGCCTCGATTTGAAGGTCTCGGCGGAGGTCTTCTATAGTCCTCGCTTGAGCATCATTGTCTGCTTTGAGGAGGTGAAGTTGCTGTTGCAGGGTCCGAATACGAGCTTCAGGCCTCATCTCGTGCTCCTCTGACGGCATAACCTCATCATCGTAATTTTCAGCTACTCCCGCGGCAAATTTCTTGAAAGTGGCTCGCAAGGAGAACTTCAAATAATCAGCGCCAAGAACTTGCTGTATAAGACGAGTGTAAATTGGCAACTTACTGGCTTTTGACCGCTGTCTTCTCCACGTGGAGGGTAGGCCTCTTATCGTCGCATTAACAACGGATCAACCTCTGTTTTGCTGAAATCCTACCTTCTTTGGGTCTGGTTCGGCCATTGTAACCATCTTTACTGTGTCTAGAGGAACCACCATACCCTACATTTGCTCCGCGCTGCCCATGATCGTCGTGTCGAGCGAGATCTGCAGGAGGTATTCGGTTCGAACCGTCTTCGGGGCTCGTCACGCTCGGTCGTCTATGTCCTTGACTTTTCGTGTCGTAGGTCTGATTATAGCCCTCATCCCGACGCTGTTGATCTTGTGGGTGTGGTGGTAGAGTTGGCTTCCTCATAGGCTGTGAGTGCGTGTCACCGGATGGATATTGCCCAGCGTTAGTGGTATAGCCCTCATCACGACCCTGCTGATCGGATATAGATTGTGAATGCTTGTCATTGGATGGATGTTGCGCAGCGTTGCTGGCAGAATCCCGGTGAGAGCCATGGTCACCTCGCCCAGTCGAACTGACAGGTTTTTTCTTAGTGCCGAAATTACTCGACATACTGTATAAGCTACGTAATATCGCAGAATTGGATATCAATCAAACTCGAGAGATGAATATTCCATTCTTTACGAAGAGCCAGGGAGCTCTTCGAACCGCCGAAGCACATGTAAAGTAGCCTCATGCGGACCGCATCTTTCGTCCTGTTTTAGTATTCTGGGAAGTAAAAGCAGCGAGGAGGCATTGCTTACCTTAGCGAATCCTACCTTCAGGCGGAAAGGTCAATGGTATTGGCTAACATACTTTGAGGCTAATGCAATCTCTCTCTCTCTCTCTCTCTCTCTCTCTCTCTATTAATACTCCTATCACGCTAAGTCAAGATCGTCAGACTAGTTACCGTACCTACCTACCTTACTTTACCCTAGTTCAACTCGAACTCTTGGTTTTCCACGTCAGAGACGACGGAGCCTCTTGGCAACTTCACCCCTACCCGATCTACAGCTTGAGTTTCAGCCCGCCCACATAGACCACGCGCCAAAAGGACGGATGGGCGAGATTTTATACGTCCCCAACACTGTTTCAGATGTTTTCATTTGGAGGTAACTATTTAGAACAGACGACGTAATGCCTCGGCGACATGACAAATGCATTTGGGCAGTACTACGTGTATGGAAGTAGCACGAAGGTCGATACCGCATACGCAACTATCAAAGCTACGTTATTGCTGAGCCGTATGGTTAGCTGCATGAACTCAAATATCGTGATTTACCACTGGACCCACCGAAATCGGGAGCCCCGATGCGGGTACCCCTGTATGACCCACTTGGATCAGTCTTTTGAATTTACTTCTCCAATTCCACGCATACCAACGTCCACATTTCCGACAATAGCAAATTTCCAACGGGCGTCGTCTTAGGCAAAGTATAGGGTCTCGTTTTCTAAGGAAGCCAATGAAGAATTCCAAGAATGTCGTGATGAGGGCCAAGAACAATATAAGGCGATGTCGGCGAGGGGAAAGAAGGCTGAGGTGAGGCTACTATAACGGATGGTCCCGCAAGAGGAAGGTATATCTTACAGTCTTACGTACACCAAATGTGCTAATGATATGTTGTACTCTTAGTATATCGACCTGCTCCCTATATGTAGCAGCGGGCAAGATTGGCTATGAGCTGACGCCAGACCAGTCCTAAAAATTGGAGAAGAAATCAGAGACCGACTCCATAAAACCAGAGTCCAAGAACCACGATGTGACCACTGAAGTGGACCCCGAAGGGATGCCAACAAACATCTCGATGATGCCCATAACGGCTGGAAGCATAGGAATAAGCTTCCACACGCCCTTGGACTTCTTCTTTTGCTTCTTTTGCTCAATCTCTTCACGCACCTCGGCGGCAATGTTCCTCCGCAATCGCTCCTCATCCTCTTGCGCAGTCTGAAGCCTTTGTTGCTCCCTCGCCCAGTCACTCTGAACTTTCCTCTTCATAGCGCGGTCGCTCTCCTGTAGTGTCTGTCGAAGCTTCTCGATTTCTTTGAGCTCCTGCTCATATTGCGCTTTCATCTCCGTGACATCATCGTTAACGAAGGCCCCGGCCACCGTTTGCTTCAGAGTCTTGCCTTGTTCCACCAATTCCTTCTGTAGCTCGAGAACGATGTTTTGTCGGCTCATGAGCTGGCTGGATATTCCTACTGCCGACTCTCTGTTACCGTAAAACCGTGCCATGGTGGACCCGTTGCCCAGCATGTAGGCCCAGAAGTTATCTCGGAGCTGTTGTTCTCGACTTGCGCCTAACGTTTCGTCTATTTCATTCCATCGTGTTGTCACAAGTAGCACGTTCTTCAATGCAATTCGTCCGCAAATCTTTTTGAAAATCTCGAGAGTCTTTACGGAGCTGCCTGCGTACCTAATGTCCGTGATACGGTGTAAGTAAATCACGCCCTTGAGGCTGAGGCCTTCCTCATACTGGGCTGAGAGTATGCGCGAGATCTCCGTGAGGATTTCTGAGTCTGTACGTCCAGAATCGTCGAAGCCGGGGGTGTCAATAAGCAAGACTTTACTTCTCCCTATATTTACGGGTACTGCTTGACAAGTGACAGTGCCTAACGTATATTCAGCACAGTGGAAGCTTAGAACGATAGCGGAGCATTGGCGGTTTACAGGACTTCAGGTCTCCACCGGTATTTACTACGTCTCCTCCAGCTAGCTGGTTGATAAAATAACTTTTGCCAGAACCTGTGACCCCCATCACAAGTATCATGCTGAGGACATCTGCGCGATGAGGAGTGTTGGCCATTTTTAAGGAGGCAGAACAGAAGTCAGAAACACTGAAGGTACTTAGGAAGTGTACATATGCATCACAAGGAGTGTGAGTAAACAGATGAAATTTACTGCCAATTCTTTCCACTCTCTACGGAGAATCGGAGCTGAAGCCTTGCCTTAGGTCTAGGTTTCTAGGCACTACAGTAGTGTGACATCGGGCGGCTCGAGGTAACTGCAACATTCTTTAGCGTTCTGCAAATCTTCACTATATCGAGATTTGATCATCGTTAATGCATGCAACCACTTGTACTAATTATGGTCCAGATCATCAAAGGATCACTACCATGCCGCTGCTTTAAAACCAATTTCCTCAGCCTTGTTGGCCTTCCATGAAAACATTTCAAAGTATCATAGATTCATTCTTTCTATAATTATACCTGGCGAAATATTCGGAGGGTATTTCGAGTACAGCATATTTTGTTTGCGCCGCTAATTCATCTTGTCCTCAATCGTCTCGTGATCCTATCTCACTCTTCTTCCCTATATTACGCCCCAAGACATCAAGCGCAATGAGTGCGCATAGTTCAGAGATTGTTGTTGGTATTGATTTTGGAACAACGTAGGTGATCGGGTACTTGAAAGGCCGTCATACTGATCAAGTAAATGGGGCAGCCATTCGGGAGTATCCTGGGCGGTCAATGGCGGCTCAAAAGTCATCCGCCTTATCAACAACTGGCCAGATCCCTTAGCGCAGAACGCTTCAAAAGACAAGGTACCATCTTCTATCAGCTATGTAGATGGCAAACCACAGAAATGGGGCTATTCGGTTGGTCTTAATGACGAATCGTTCCGATGGATCAAAGTCCTACTCGAAGAAAACCACAAATACGCCACCACGGTTGAGCCCGTCAAGGACTCGAATACACTGCTAAGAAAGGTAAATAAAACAGCGCAGGCAGTCGTGGCAGACTACTTGAGGCTATTATGGGATTACACATTAGATGACATCAAGAAATTTCACCCCGACTATCAAGATATTTATGCTTTGCGGGTCGTCCTTACAGTACCAGCAATATGGAGTCCTACAGCCAAGGATAAAACGCTCCAAGCTGCTCGTATAGCAGGAATGCCGGGCAATATTAGACTAGTAACCGAGCCCGAAGCAGCAGCGCTGGCAACGCTCAAGGACAAGGCAGAGGATAACACGCTAAAGGTAGGGGGGAGAGTAATTCCGTTGATAGTATAGAGAAGATTGACAACGGGCTACCACCAGGTCGGCGATGCTTTTGTTGTATGCGATGCAGGGGGTGGCACAGTTGTATTTCTTCCCCTCAAGTATCCTTTCTATGTCTGGTAACGGGCTTCCAGGATCTCATTAGCTATGAAGTTGAGCGCCTGAACCCGTTAAAGATAAAAGAGTGCGCCATTGGTTCTGGTGAGCGCTACCGTTGCCTTTCACCTCCTCCCGTATTGACCGGGGGCCGAAACCCTTCTACAGGTGGACTGTGTGGTTCGGTTTTCCTTGACTTGGCCTTCCAAAAGTACATCGAAACCATCGTTGGGGAGATAGAGTACAACAGCATCAAAGAAAACAACCGCAAGAAGATGATGAGAGAATTCGAATATGGAATCAAACGCTGCTTCAGTGAAAACAATGATCAAACCTATTCAGTAGATTTGAAAGGGGTAAAAGATGATCCTAGAAATGGTGTCATTGACGACACTATCACAGTCAAAATGTAGCCGCATTGCCCCGAATGGATGATCTTCGTGTATGCGCTGACATTTCAAGACCGGCCTTACGGGCAGTCTTCGACCATATCTCTCTACAGATCGAGAACCTAGTGTCGGAACAAATCGCAGAGGTCTCTGATAAGGACCTCGCCGTCAAAGTCAGAAGATCCGTCCCACTAACGAACGTCATCTGCTAACCTCCTCTAAGGCAATACTCCTTGTTGGAGGCTTTGGCGAGAACAGATACCTATACGATCGCCTAGTGAAATGCCACGCACACGATGGTGTACAAGTTATGCAAGTCAACGGAGCGTTCGTCCTTCTCCGTTTCCATTCCCATACCCACGCCTGACACTAAACCTGGCGCAGATGGTCCTCGATCTGCCGTGGAGCAACGTTGTGGGGCCTGGAGCATTCCGACCTGACATCCGTCACCAGTAGTCCAACTGTAGTGTCCAGATTATCGCGCTACAGCTACGGCGTGGCTTTTACCCAGGTCTACGACCCCACCAGGCACCTTTCCGAGGACGTATACCTCGACACAACCGACGGAACACACCGGGCTCGAGGCCAAATGGAATGGCTGCTGAAGAGGGTGAGTCTCACCGGGTCATCCACCGCACACTGGTGCGAATACTTATAGGCCGCACGCACAGGGCGAAGTCGTCGAGGAAGGCCGCATGGTAGAAACCTCATGCTACAACACCGTCGAAGTGGGCTTCCGGGACAGCGGCAGGCGCCAGTTCTCCCTCAATCTCTACTACAACGAAGAAATCAAACCGCCCACGCGGAAAACGAGCGGTGAGCCCCTTCCCCTTTCCTTTAGTTCCGGCCCAGAACAGAGCATTACTGATTCCTTCTCTCCTCTCTACACAAAAGCCGTCTATGCGCTATGCACCGTGAATTACAGCGCCGATTGCGACAAGCTGTGGCTGGAGAAGAGCTTCAAGAGCCCTATCACTAAGAAGAAGCATCGCAAGGCTAAATTCGATATCTGCATTATCCTTGGTAACGCGACTTTGGACTTCACGGTCGCTTATAAGGATGAATTGGTCGGGCATGTGGAGGCTAAGTATATGGAAGAGTTCAAATGAGGGGGCATGGCACGGCGCTGAGGCTGGGGGTTGAGGCTTTTTCTGAGACGGCGTTTTTTTTGGTGGATGGTTGAGATGGGGAGGGTGCGTTGTTGTTGTTGTTGTTGTGGGGAGTAGGTGGGTATTGAGCTGTTTAGGTGTAGGGGTGAGTGAGAATTGGGGTTGGTTGGAGCAATTACACTGGCGCGTTGTTGGGAAATTGTGTGAGATTCGGTCCAGAAGAGATATATATAATTTAGAATTACAAAATGAATTCAATACGAAACAAAGAATATGTTCCTCCGATTTTCAAATACCTTCCTATTCCTCTTCTTTCAATTCGCTTCGAAGCATCTCCAGTCAAGCTTCCCGTCTCCACTACACCATCGCACCACCACCACCGACCCCACCAAAACCCCAAGCGCCGCCCACCCAGCCCCCTTCATCCCCCTCCCTCTCACACCCCCACCTACCTTCCCATCACTCCCACCACCACCCCCAATACTACTTCCATTCGCCATCTCATCCCTCACAACAACATACATCTCACCACTAGCATCCGAACTCACAAACAGCGGCCCCTGATCATCAAATACTCTTCCCACGGGCCTGAAACAGTTGTCTGGACAACCGGACTCGTTGGAGTTTGTGGAGATATCGGGTAGTGCTGTGGTACTGTTTGGTGCGGCGATGGGCGAGTTGGCGATGAAGGGGATGAGCTGAGAGAGAGGGGGAAGGGGAGGGTTGTTAGTGGTGCTTCTTTGTGAGAGAGATTACAATTGAGTAGGACGTGTGAGGGGCGGGGGACGAGTAAAGGGTACGAGAAGAATGTCGGATAAGTAATATATAGATACTTTACTTATACCTTACCGGCCCGTCCCGATCATGACTGCCATGAAACGTCACCCAAGCCTCGTTCTCACTATCTTTGAACTTGGCATCATCAGGCGCCACGTGTGCCTGGAACGTCAATCTCGGCGCCGTCGTCGCTTCCCCACAGTACGTGTCATTGATCGTCGTATTCGCATTCTCCATCGCGAATTGCCTCCCAACAACCAACCCGCTGTTCAGAGCTATCGCGCTCACGTCCCAGGCGGCGAAACAGTAGGGATAGCCGTAGTTGCTGCCTTGGGGTAGGTAGACGGTTCCGTTGAGGTAGCTGGGGGAATTTAATTCTGAGTCCGGGGTTGTCTTGGTGGATGGCTTGTCTTGTAAGGTTGAGATTGTCGATGGAGCTTTTGACGGTGTAGATGCCGCCTGTTTGGGGGTGTGAGGTTATTCCGACGGAGGGGCGTAGACCCCGGCCTAGGCGGAGGCCATCGCGGACGAAGTTGTGGCCATCTGAGGTGAGATCATGAGGGTGTTGGCTGTTCGGGTTTGGGGTGAGCTGAGGGTTGTCGGATTATTTTTGGGAGTTGTGTGTTTTCTGAGTATGTCTCTGGGATTCGGTTTTGGGATAGATTGGAAGGTTGGAAATCTGAAAAGGTACCTTGCTGAGATCGAATGCTTTGATTTGACTCTGGCCGGAAGAAACCATTCCTCCCGTGGGGTCGACGTTATCGGTACTGCCTCGACTGATGATCATTGTATCGTAGACTTTCTGCGACATAAGAAGTGTCCTCGTGTTATGAGTATCTGAATACATCCCCGAGACGAGCGTCCTATTGGGACCTGAAACAGTCGAATTTGCTGCATCGTAGGCCCATGAATAGGCCGCATCGGCCGATGATGCGTGAAGGGTATTGCCGTCCCGCGATAAAGCTAAGCCATGGGTGAGTTGCGTTCTGTGTGAGCATGTGGACACTTTCAGATCAGAGATACGATAGTTACATTAGTGGATTCCACCACACTGGTCTGAGATTTGACACCGACATAGATGCCACCATGATCATCGAGGTGGAGGCTAGTGAGGCCAACGCCCTGCTCGACGATAAGCAGGTTGCCGAATTTGTCAGATTGAATACCGCGAGGGACCATGAGACCCGTGGCAGCTAATGTAGCTCGATAACCCGAGGTAACAGATGGTTTGATGAAGCTTGTGGGCGTCAGGGTACTTGGGCAGCTGGATGGAAGGTCGCCGAGAGCAGGAAGTATTAAGGCATTTAGGAGCAAAGCTCGCTGGAGGTAGGAGAGTGGCAGCATCTTGGGCGATGTTAAGGCTTGATCGACCAGTTTGTATAATGCAAATGAGGGAAGCCTAGGAGAATTGGGTTTTGGAGAGTAGGGTGCGCTGGGGGTCAGCGGTTCCTAGCCATTATCATGTTTCCTGATTCCAGTTCACCCAAATCTCGAGACAGGTCAAGTAGAAGGCTACATGAGATGATCGTGTCCAGGACTGCAGCGACGCAGAGCTAGATTTAGCACGGCTGACTCCGCCCTGGACGAGCGCTAAGCCTCAAGCTCCATAATGTACGAGGCTATGGTGTATCTTTCATAGCTGCGGCATTAATTCTGCGATGATTTTATACAAGGATGCTACTCCGAGGATTAATGCTTATCTTTACCCGTTTGAGCTCATATGCGTAGTGCAGTAAGCATGGCACTTTGTGGTTTCGTACCCCGAATACGGGAACCTTACCGAATGGCACCCCTACCTACTAGATCATATTCTTCCACTCATTCATGAATTATGGTTTGATAGGTTGCCATTTCTGGGGCTCGTGGGCTATGAAATCGCAACTTTTAGCTGCAGCTCAGGATTTCCTCGCTCGTACATAATTTAGGAAAACCCTTCCGAATTGGGGCGGGCTGTGGACCAGGTGCGTTGTACGCTTTATGCATATTGTCGCTGCATGATAATTGATCACCGGATCCGTGGGGCCGAGCCTTCCGTTTCTTTTGAAGCCTATTTGTACATGTACCTAGAAAGACCAGCGGGCTATATGTAAGGCTCTAGTGCCAAGAAGACTGCCTGATGTCTGTGTCCTGTCACCCAATTGCACACTTAATATACCACCTTGCTAGACAGAGTAGCCACGGCCCGCATCAAGTGGGTCCTGTCATTTGTAACGATTGGAATTCAATGGATGACCAGGAAACCCACTAGTGTACTAGTCTTTGAAGACGGGCATTGTTACATGTTTGCTCGGGAGACGGGAGTCCTAAAGGGTTGAATCGCTTGTGTAGGAGCAATAACATTGTTTGCTGTTATGTGCTTA
Organism: Usnea hakonensis; assembly: GCA_013423325.1. NCBI lineage: Eukaryota > Fungi > Ascomycota > Lecanoromycetes > Lecanorales > Parmeliaceae > Usnea > Usnea hakonensis. The sequence continues at coordinate 141,241 of BLJB01000317.1, read as the reverse complement.
CGGTTGAACCTCTCAGCCGTCGATAGTGTGCTTTGCGTGGCAGCGTGACGATGACAGTCCCTGAACAAAACACCCGAGGTTACAATGCCTCGGGGAAGGTGACACGTCGACCTCCTGTGCTAGCGTCAATGTGCTTGGAAATCTCAAAGCAGGTATGTCCAATTTTCAATGATACGAGGCAATTGAAGGCGTCTTTCAGCTAGCGAGGCTGACATTCCTGCGAAGTTCACGATTCATGATTCCACTTCCCACTGTTGAGATGCTTTGAGCAAGGCGACCTATCTAATTCTAAGTGCAGCCTTGAAGCATGTCAATATTATATATCATGCTTGGACTCCCAGAGGAAGATACTGTTAATGTGGTGAGAAAGCTTTTTCGATCATGACGCCCCCAACTGTATCATGTCACAGGACTAGAAGATGGCAAAGCTACATTTGGGACTCACTGGGAAAAAGTCCGGAGGAGCGTCTCTTTCTGTTCAAGATAGACATCTTCTTGTTCGGATTTGCTTGCCTTGGTTGGTCCAGCGCTGTTCTAGTATCTGAAGATGATCTGACTTGCCCCGAAGGTTTCTTCTTGAAATCTCTGGATCAATTCAATATCAGCAACGCTTACGTCTCCGGGATGTACGCGAGGCGTTCCAATCGTTAAGAAGCATTTGCTGACCAAGATTAGGAAAGAGGATCTGGGTCTACATGGAAACCAGCTCAACTATTTTCTCACAGCCTGGACGGTCGGTTACATCCTCGGCCAGGTCCCTGGAAATATAGCACTTACCAGGATACGTCCGTCCATATTGCTGCCAATAATGGAGGTAGAGAGCCCTTGGTCCAGCACAGACGCACAGCGAGCCTGACTTGATACAGATTACGTGGAGCACCCTTCTCGCCCTGTGTAAAACCACCCGACATATTATAGTAGTCCGTTTCTTTATTGGTCGGAGAGCATCTATGATCGGATTGATATATAACACTTTACTGATGACAGCAGGTCTCACCGAAAGCATCTTCTGGCCTGGAATTCATTATCTTCTGGGGTCTTGGTATCGACGCGATGAAATTGGGAAAAGGGCGTCGATTTTCTTGATGAGTGGCCAGATAGCTGGAATCGTCTCGGGCTATCTCATGATTGGAGCCTTCAGTTTGAACAACAAATCGTCTTTATGGGGCTGGCAGTGGTAGAAGTCACCAATATAAGGGCCCCTTGATGAGACGCATGGCTTAGTTTGCCACAGGTTATTCATCCTCGATGGTATCATTGCGATGCCAATTGCAATCGCTGGCTTTTACTGCTTCCCCGACTTTCCACGAAATTCCAAAGCCTGGTATCTCAGCAAAGACGTAAGTTCACCCTTTACCTGTTCTCGCCAGTCACTTCGCTAGAATCCGCGAATTGACATGACGAGAAGGAGCAAATTCTAGCTTCCAAGCGTATGGAATCTGAAGGTCGCGGAAAAAAGCAACTATGGTCGATGAAAAAGGCGAAACGTATCGTCACCTCTGGGCGGCTATACATGCTTTGCGCGCTCTATATGTATGTCTGGAGATCCTTCATTCCGAGAGCCAGTCAGCCCTGCTGACACTCAAGGTAGCTTTCTCAACAATTCTACCGCAGGGGTTCCGGTATTTTCCCAGTATCTAAAGTCTAAGGGCTATCCAGTCTGGAAGATCAACGTGTATCCTACAGGATCCAACGGAGTTCAGATACTTGTAATTCTTATTAGTGCTTGGGGCTCAGACTCACTTCTTACGGGTTGCAGGTGGCCCTTCCTCTTGGCTTGTGCAGTGAGTCGCAAAATCTCCAGACCCATTCATGGAATCAAAGCTGAACTGACGCACACAGCTCTTTAATATACTTCCGTACGTCTCTCTCGGAATATGGAATATTCCCGAGTGGTGGCATTGGACTTGTTATTACCTAACACGCGTGAGCACAGCACTCGAAGGACTTTGCTTTACGTACGTCCTCAGTGCTGCAACTACCACTTGAGAATTTGTTGCTGATTCCTTTTATGGTCTAGGTGGGCCAACGAAATCTGTGAGGATGACGATGAAGAACGCGCGGTTGTGCTAGCAAGTATGAACATGGCGGCGCTCATAATTCAGGCATGGCTGCCACTCCTTGTGTGGCAGCAAGTGGATGAACCCCAGTACCGAAAAGGTTTCGTGACAGTGGCCTGTCTCTCCGTCCTGCTCTCTATCCAAGTCCTGATCGTTTGGCGTCTGCATAAGCGTCAGAGGCGTCATACCAGTGCATCGCACGACGCTTGAGAGGCACGTAGATCAAGACTAGCAATTATGTCTCTTCTGTGGTTTCCCGCTGGTCAAGTGGTTGCTCCATCGGCCAGCAAGCATGATATCCAATCACAAAGATAGCGCTGTCAAGTATCTTAGAAAATGAATACAATGATTCTCTCTTTGCCACTTGCTCCACCTCAATTGAGTCGGCCTCACTGTCTTTGCCCGTTGAATGCACTGATTTGATACTGGCGTTGGCTCCAAAGCCGAGACAATGAAAGGTCCAGAAACGGCAGCACTTTAGCCTGGTACTCTTAGAATTACCAAATCAGGTCTTGCAACGATCTTCTTGTGAATTCTCTACGGATTCCAGTCTCGTCAAAGCAGGAAAATACAACAGTGCAATGCACCGGTAATACGAAAAATTTAATGACCAGTAGATACAAAGTGCCACGTAAGAAACAAATTTCTTCGAGTTTCATCCTTTAATTTGTCACTGATGGTGTCTTCGTAGCTCAAAAAATTGCTGGGTCATCCTATCATGAATCTCGCCCTTATTGAACTTTGCTCTTAGCTCGGCGAGCCGGTGTGTTAGAAGTATCTTGAATGAGATTCAAGAACTCATAGAAAGCCTGTAGGAAGTTCGTGTCCGCCCGGGTGCGAGCAATGTCCGCTGGTCGCTCAGCGTTCTTATTTGCGGCGTTTGCACAATCGGCATCCACTGGTAATTGTTCGCAGCAATAGAAATCTTTGATGACTTCTCGATCCCCATGCCTTGCCAGAAAGTGAAGTATGCTCTCTTGATTTATATCCACAGAGTCTGTCTTCACTCGTTCGTCGAGAAGAACCCTTATGGCCCCGTGATTCTTGCTCAGAATAGCCCTTCCTAGAGGCTCCAGCTCCCATTGTGTGGGTTTCGGTCCTTCAGTCTTTGCACCAGATTTTATAAGGTATTTCACTAGTGCTGATTGGCCGAATTGGGCGGCGATATCCAACATGGTTCGGCCGTACTTCGAGCGCATGTTGACGTCGCTTCTAGCATCAAGAAGGGGTTGCACAAGCGCAACGCCATTTTCTTCATAGCAGGCGTAATGAGCAGCTGACTCATTCAGAAAATTAGCTGCATTGGGATCTGCTCCAGAATCCATTAAGGATTTGATGATAGGAACTGACCTGGAGCGGGTGGCTATGTGCAGCGGCGATCGCCGCATTGAATCAGATATATTAACGTCAGCTCCGTTCTTGATAAGCAAATTTACAGCTTCAAGATCTCAACGGCGCGACGCATACAGAAGAGGCGTTTTTCCGAACGAGTCCGTGGCATTGATTATTGGCCGTGAAACTTCCTTGAGATGCTCTTCCGTCTCTAAACCTAAAACTCTTCGATGCACGATTGAGAGGTTGTATTCTTCCGCACCCTCTTTCTCATAAGGGAGAAGCCTCTGCCGGAGATACTCGACAGTATCGGGATTCAATTGATTCTCAAAAACAGCGAGCCAAACAAAATCGACCGCGGAGCTTCACTAATGTTAGTATGGTCCTTTGCAGTCGGGTGACTACTTACTTGCCAAACCCGTCCTGCAATTGCCGGTCAGCGCTTGCATCGAGCAGAAGTTCACAACACTCGATTTGATTCTTATGTATAGCGAACTAGCATCATAGATTATTCCGTCTCCCGTTGATAGAGACAGCAGATTATACGGTCAATAGTGTCCAGCCCATCTCCTCCATGTCATCGGGCGATGAAATGCGGTTTTCCAACATAGATCGAAGGACCAGGGGTTGCCCTCTTCCAATAGCGTGCATGACCGGCGAGTGCTCTGGAAGTAAACTGCGCACCCGTAGGCCGAACGAAGGATGGCCATAAGGTAACCGGACGCACTGAAAAATGATGGCTTTGGCAACAAGCCAACAAGGGAAGTAGTACGCTACCGTTATTGAAAAATGAGAATGATCACGACAGTTGGGGCTATCGCACTCTAAATTGCTAAAGATGCGGCCAGATACTCCTATAATAAGGCTTCCGAACACTTTGGATGTAATGACTGATGTTGAGTACTGCATGGAGCCATGGCAGCTACAAGCGCAAACGCTCAGTCGTAGCTTTCTCTAGTTTCGTCTAAGTGCTCGGACTGCGCCTTGCTTTAGTGGGGCGACTTCAGATCCCTCAGAGAGAACAGATGATTGCGTCACAACAGAGATAGGACCAGATGCTGGAATAGCGATCAAAGCTTGTGAGCGCACATCTCCCGCTACGCTTGCGGTTGTCCGGACATTATCAGCATGCTCAGATGGCCTATTTGAAGCCAACTGATTGTGATCTAGGCTCCAAGTCGTATGTGTCTGACCCTGCAACATGCGCTGCAAGAGTAACATAAGTTCGTTTTGCTGAGAAAAAGTTGATTCAATCTGAGCTAGCCGGTAGTCTATTGTAGTACCCATGTTATGGGAATTGGTCCTGCAAAGGAATGAGTAAGCTATCTCGCTCATACTGATGAGTCTACAAATGTAATAGGTTGCAAACATTGTTTTAGCCATTAGTAGAAGGGCGATAGTTATTTTCTGGCTTTCCAAGTCTTTTCGCAGACGTTCAATTTTGTTGCGCTTCTTCAGCCATCCGATCCGATTCACAGTTGGTGGCTGAGTTGTAGAGCAGTTCCTCAAATCCTTAGCCATGTCTTCGATAGTAGAAAGTAAGTTCTGTGCTCGGTTGATATGAGGTACAAGGGGCCCTTGTAGTTGACTGGGGCTTGGTGCTTGCTGGATTTGTATTCCCAGCTCGCTCGCAGCTTTGACATCGGTCATAACAGCTTTCAATGCAAGCACCTCTTGACCCAGACATTTTACTTCCTTTGGTGCATCCCGAAGGCCACTAATCACGCTGTACGTTTTGTCGGTGGAGGCGATCAAGGTTCCGAGTACTGTTATAAAGCTTTCAGCAGCTCCTCAGGGATCCATACTTCGTCGTCAACTTTAGGCTTGCTATCTAGATAGCTATACTATGGAAATACTTATTGGTGTCACAAGAAATAACTTAAAGGTCGCATTTGAGCAAATATGCTTGCAATGGAACAAGTTGCGAACGGCGAAAGATCTCCGTATTCGATACCAAGTAGCAGATAGCTACATTATCTCATGCCAGCCCGCCAGCATGAAGTTCGATGTAAGGGTTCGAAGAGCTTAGGATACGGGCCAATAGCCACGGTCGTGGAAATGGTCCTAGTGTCGTGGGGGCCAAGCATGGTGTGCGGCTGAACAGCTTTTCGCTATGGCGATGCCTGTGCATGCAAGCTTGGCCGAAATCTTCGGAGAGATCAAGCCAATCAGAATAGCCATACCATACGATAATAGCCATACCATACGATGACAAGGCGTAGTGAAGCGTTAAGTCCCTGTTCTTCGGTTTGTAATCCTAAAGTCAGTGGGCAGCAGAGCTTGGACTACTGATGCATGAGTTCAGAAGCTAATAGAGCACACAGTAAGGAGCGTGATCTCACAGGCATGAGGCCTGAAAGCAGCTGAAGTGAGAAAGTAGACGATGATGCCCGAAGCAATCCGTGCAGAGTGCATGATATCTGCAAGAGTGCAGAAAATCGCTGCGACGCAGCTCCTAAATAATCGAAAAAAAAAAAGGATTGGAGGTCTCTGATGTTTTGCGCAGTATTAGCGATGCCTAAGAAATTTGAGATGCATCTTGTCTTATGTCTTCACAGTTAAGCTAAACCTCAGTTGTGTGAAGAATCTCTATATCGAGAGACTCAACCGCACTATGCCTGCTGAAGTGCGGGTCTTATGCATATGGGATGCATGTCAGACCGGCAGGAACTTACCTCGCCATCTCGCAATTCCTACTGGCGCAAACACTTCGCTTTTGATGGGAGACTCAGCGCAGCTAGTTGCTTATGTAGCTCCGTGCAATTGTAGTGGAGCGCCCGGAATTGCTGATTTCGAACGTGCCTTGCGGAATGCCCCACGCCCCACTCATCAGATCAGCAGTGCGCATTGCCCCAATTATTTCGTCACGCACAGGATAAAATGAATGCATATCAAGGCATGTCAGGGCATATCAAGTGTCAATGAAATACTGCAGAGCTACATTCATAGCATACGGATTAGCTCATGCACACGTACATGCCCCCAACCACAATCGCAGCGCCACCCTAAGGAGATGTCTAACGACTAGCGATTTTCGACGATCCTACTGCACGATTCAGGGGCTGAAGCTCAATCCGTAAGACATAGTAGAGGCAGCCAAGTCTGGTGATCACGGACCGTGATTGATATTTTAGCAGAGCAAAGCGAAACGCTGTCATCAGGTAAGCCACGGCCCACGCGTCTCCTTCCCATGAAGTATGTTACCAGGAGACTTCAATGTAAGCGGGCATAGAGTTCGACGGTCAGATCCTACCGAAAATTCAGTTGAGATGTACATAAAATCTGTACCTGTGCAAAAATGGTCATGATGGGGGTTGCATATGCAAGGTCAGCGACCCTACGAAATAAAAGGTAATGGATACTGAAAAGCCTGAAAGCCAACAACATGGAAGATCCCAGGACACATTGGGCACTAGTCTAAATAGTGTAAAGGTACCTACGTACTTTACCATTGGCACTAGGTAGAGCAGCCTGAGCAAATCTGATGGTCGGCACACTTAATAAAGTGACGTGGTCATCGTCGTCGTTGACTACCACGCTATTGTCATATTCCAGTGGAAATTTATGTAGACATAAACAAATGAGGTAGTTGATATATTATGGAGAAAAGTCTGTGTGAGCCTGGCGGGGCGGGGTTAGGCGGGTTGGCTATGTTGCAGGCGCACTAGCAATTAAACGAAAACTCTGTTTAGTACCTTAAAGGTAAGTAAGGTATATGTTGAGACTTCCGAGGTTCGGAATCGCTTCGGAATCGCTTCAACGTCTCTTAGAGAACTATTCCGAGCCTTGCTCTAATTTCTTGCAGCAGACTTGATGCTCTGATACCCGAGCCGTACCTTGTCAGACTCTTCTTGTTCATGTCAAGACTGTTTGGCGGCAAGAATGGCACCAGAGACGCTCGCAACCCCTATGAAATCTTCTGCTTCAACATCGCGAGCCTGGGAGGCTCTCACGCCACCGTTAGCTGAATGGATTCTCGATGCGGTATCTAGCATGGGCTTCAGACGGTATGACAATGTCAAGCCTACGCTTCCAGGAAGAGATGCTGACTCCTGATGCTGCTCAGAATGACACCTGTGCAAGCAAGTACCATACCTCAATTCCTCAAAAATAAAGACGTGGTTGTAGAAGCAGTCACAGGATCGGGGAAGACCCTGGCGTATTTGATACCAGTTTTGGAAAAGCTGTTGCGTGTGGAGGAACAGATCAAGCGGCATCACGTAGGAGCCATAATATTGTCTCCAACAAGGTGAGGAGGAAAGAAGCGAACGCGGACGAATGTGTGCTGAAAGGTGTAGAGAACTAGCTACACAAATCTATGGTGTCCTACAATCGCTGTTGACTTTTCATGGGCCTTCCGCAGCGGCAATAATGTCCGAGGATGACCTTGAACCCACACAAGCCGAAGAATTGTCGCCCTCATCTGTAGGTCCAAGGATTGTTTCACAGCTCCTCGTTGGCGGCGATACTTCAACATCTCAAGATCTGAGTACCTTTTTGAGAAATAGCCCGAGCCTACTTGTCGCGACTCCCGGACGGTTACTGGAGCTTCTGTCATCCCCACATGTCAAATGCCCTCAATCGTCCTTTGAGGTTCTCGTGCTAGACGAGGCAGACAGGCTATTGGATCTTGGCTTTCGAGAAGATCTACAAAAGATATTGACGAGGCTTCCCAAACAGAGGCGCACGGGGCTCTTCTCCGCTTCTGTCAGCGAGGCAGTAGGAGAGATCGTGAGGGTCGGCTTGCGGAACCCTGTAAAAATCGCTGTCAAAGTCAAGGGCGTAGATGACGGGCAGGATAGGAGTACGCCATCTAGGTGAGCAGATATATTGTATCCTTGTGTTGCTTAGGAGAACTATTTTGATGTCTCATAGTCTCCAGATGAGCTACGTGATCACTCCTGCGTCCCACAAGCTTCCAGCGGTCTCCAGGATTCTCTCAGCACTAGATCCGTCTCCGAATAAGACCATCATCTTCCTTTCTACCTGCGCCGCTGTCGATTATTTTCAGCACGTCCTTCCACCGATTCTTCCGTCGCCGAATGGTCAGTTCTTTACCCTAGTCCCGCTTCACGGAAAGCATCCAGCAAAGGTCCGCATCAAAAATCTGGCGGCTTTCACAAATTCGAGCACCCCTTCGATCCTTCTGACTACCGACGTCGCAGCTAGGGGTCTTGACATCCCTCAGATGGATCTTGTGATCCAAATTGACCCGCCAAGTGATCCAAAGGTTTTCTTGCATCGCTGTGGGTGAGTAAACCCCAAAGCACGTCCATCGAATCAATCATCGGAGCAGTTTCCACCTTCTCCTTTACTTACCGCTGTCGTTTATTCCTTGGAAGAAGGAGCGCTGACTTCAAAAATTCTAGGCGCTCTGGGCGAGCCGGTCGGAAAGGCTTGAGCGTCGTTTTCTTACAACCTGGGCGCGAAGAAGACTACATATCATTTCTTGAGATCCGCAAGACTCCAATTACTCCACTGACTAGGCCCAGCGTCGATGTTACCGACGAAGATGCATATGCTACCACAGCGGCAATAAGGCAAATTCTTTTGTCAGATCGCGCTTATAATGATAAAGCAAATCGAGGTTTTGTGTCATGGGTCAAATCGTATAGTAAGCATCAAGCAAGTAGCATATTTCGAATCGGCGATTTGGACTGGAAGGACTTGGGAAATGCATGGGGATTGCTCAAGCTTCCAAAGATGCCAGAACTCAAGAATTGGGAAGGTGACAAATCACTGGGCGTAGACACGGACTGGAATGTCTATACTTACAAGGATAAGAAGAGAGAGGAGGCGAGGAAACAGGCAATGGTAGAAAAGAACGATGTATCCGTTGCAGCTGACATGCCTCCTCCCTCACCGGAAAAGAAGCAGCTGAAGAGGGCGTGGAGCAACAAGCTTGATGCGCGAGACGAGAGGGAGATGAGAAGGACTAAAAAGCGTACGAAACGAGATTGGGAGAAGTGGGAAAAGATGACTCCCGCCGAGCGCGAGAAGCAACGAGAGCTGGAGAGCCTGATTGAGGAGGTCAAAGCAAGGAAGGCAGAAGAGGACAGATTTGGAACGTTTGAGGGCTTTGGTGACTGAGATTGCCGTATCTGTCGTACCCTAAGAAAAGGCTCGCTTCCACTGATGCATATACTGCGGATGCAGCGTCCGTGCATCTCGCAACATCTAGTCTCTTCATTGCCATTGTCCTTCTCTAACGAGCTGGTCCAATCTACGAAGACACCTCCTGTGCCTGCAAACTGGTCGGTGTACCCATCAGCATCCTAGATACCTTCACCAAACACCTTTTCTCCTCCCATCCATTCCTACCATCGCTAAACAGTTGCTCCCACTCTGACTGATTGCGCACTTTACCACTACAACAAAGGCATCCATAAAGTCAAATCCCACCTCCCACACCACACTATGAGCTATACTACCCTCCTGTCCTCCCACGTCTGCTCACCGACCCACCCATCTCTCATCCCAACACACCCCTGTCATTTTCACCCGCTCAGCTCCGCTTTCCGCTCGTCGCCTGGCCTCGTCTGGCCTCTCTTCTCTTCTACTCGTCTGCACGTCACGGCTCCAATATGCGTTGACACTTATCATACCTTCTGATAAGTAGGGAATGCGGGAACGAGTAATGGAAACAGATGGGAAAACTTTTTGGTTGGACGTACCCGTCCTTTACTAACGCTCTGTCTCGCGGGCGCTTCGCGGCGTTAGGGTGCGGATGTAGGTCATGGGGTGGATAATTCGCTGAGTAGGTGAGGCGAGCAATCGTCTTTTTATTTGTTTTTTGTTTGGCTATGGGGTTGTCGTTGGGCGTGTGGGCTTTCTTGTCTTGGAGATGAGTATGTGTAGTGCTATTTGACTGTGGGTGTGTTTCTTTGCTTGCTTAGGTACACATTGACAACCGAGAAGACGGCTCATGAGGTCAGGCTCCCCTGGGTGTTGGCAGGTTCGAAGTGAAAATGTATGGTTCTCTAGGGGTACAGTTAAATCAACATATATCTTTTGAGCACGGAGAACACTTGAATATGATTATCATGATGATGCATTGTAACCGCGGCTGGGGTATCTATTCTATGCGCCTATGAGAAAAAGACCACTGGCAAAACTCCTACCCAACATGCATGAGTCTTTTCGTTGCATAGGACACTGAAACATAAGGACTGTCTGCATCGGACTTGAGTAGTACCGATACAAGGAACTCGTTCGATCCAGCACTCGACGCAGAGAGTGTGTCTTCTCACAACAGCGAAAATCAAGCGAGCTCGACCAGTGGACATACACCGAAGTCAGTCAACCCCGGAAGCTCTGCTAATGACGATATATGGCGCAAGAAACGCCGCTCCTTTATTGTTGCAAGAGAGCTCGAGTTCGTAGACATACCCCGAAGTCAGTCAATACGAAGAGCACACTCCAGTCACGGGAGCTTGCTGTTCCCGTTCAACAATGTCGAAGTAAAGCTGGAAGATAAAAGCGAGATTATAATAATCCGCTCCGCCCTGTCATCGAAAGAAGGAGGATGCGAAGGCTGTTGACGATGAGTCCGAAGCCGGATAAGTAGATGACGAAGGTTGAAAAGTGCCGCACTTTGTCGAACTTCGAGAAAAAAGCTTCGATGTGAATCTCTGAGCCGCCTGCCAGAATCAGGAACTCCTCACCCCTTGCGCATATCGCACATCTGCAGGCAATGCTGCCGAAACGCCTAGACGCCTAGACAGCGACTGGTCCCATTATCCCTTGGCCTGCAAGGTACTCAGTGATCCCCGGTGGCACGCCCAATGCTATCACGCCATCGGCCAATTGCCTTTCGATGTCCCCATTCTCGACCAATCTATCGAAGAATACCCGCATTCCTTTCTCAGGATCTTTCTCCGTACGCTCCAAATCTCCAAGTCGCCAGTTGCCCTCAATGGCAGTCTGTATACCTCTATCTGCCAGACCATCTGCTCCGATTCTGTCGAGCGCCTCAGAGATGATATTATGTGGTTGTGAATAGGGGTGTTCGTTTGGATCATCCACAGTTTCATGCTCCTTTGCTAGCATTTTTCGTTCAAAATCTTCGTATCCGTCAGCTAAAAGATAGTCGTCACCATGCTCTTTCCAATGACGATCCATATCGGCCTTGATCTTTGGACTCAGATTGGCATGGAAAATTTCAGCGCTACTTAGATTATCTTCTTGTTTCTTCATTGGGAGATCTTGTTGAGCGGTGGACAGTACATCATCAGTCGAAGCAGCCCCAGTGATATCAAAGATATTTTGTGCCTGCTTTCCACTCGTGCCGTGTACAGCTTGCTGGTTCTGCGATTGATCGCTAACAAGTTGTGTGACAGGCTGTTGATTTCCTGGTGATGGTATGAGGCTGGTAACAGGCTGCCCGAAGACTGGTGCCTTGTTGGGGGCTAATATAATGGCAGGGTGAGCGGGATCGTACTCCTCGACTTTCTCTTCTCCAGCATCGGAATTCACTGTAGATGTGGATAGTCGGCTTGACTCTCGGAGGGTGCTTGGCTGCTTCGGCTGGTGCCTCAGAGCCTTCTCTCTAGCCTTCTCCAACGCCCCTGACGGTGTCGCTGCGGTCACCGCTAGCAATGTTGCATGGCTCAAATTAGGCCGTGGTGGAGGTACCATGGACTTGGAAGTTGACGGGGCATTGGGACTTGGACGTTGCTGCGACTGGCTGGAATGCAGAGGGGAATTGCGTAGGATACTTTTAGTCTCGGGTACACTAGAATGTTTGTTGATTTGCTCTTGTCCATCAAATTCATCATCGTCACTGTCACTATCACCCGGAGAAGGAACTTTGAATGTAAGCGTGGGACCAGGAGGTGGTGTGCTATCCCCCACTGAGGACGCATCAGCCTTGTCAGATTCAATGAAAACGTTTTCGTCTTGACGAGATCCAAGGGCGTCCGGATGGGCAAATAATGTGCCAGTATAGGGCCGAGCTCTAAATGGACTGCCAACAATAGAATCATCAGGTATACTCGTTCGAGCTTTTTTCGAAGGACGTGGTTTTGTTGGAGTATCTTGCGTGGCGGCGGCGTCTTCCTCGTCAGAAGAGGAGTCGACGACGAAGTACTCATCGACAATGCCATAACCGCCAGTTGCTGGAAGCGGAATGGTATCAGGGGATGGCATACGTTTCCGCTTGTTCCCAGGCGTTTGGGCAATCTCCGCCAATTTTTGCTGCTCAGCGTTGTCTTTCATTGAACTCTCGAAGTCCTTCTTTTGCTTTTCGAATGCCGCCATCTCTTTCCTCAACTTTGCTCTCAACTTCTTAATCCGTTTCTCTTCTTCCGAAGCTCCTTTAGTAAGAAGTCTTTGTTGATTTGACGTGGATTGATGATGACGAGGACCTGGACCGGCGACAGAAGCCGCTATTGGAGTTTCAGATTGGGCCTGGAAACTAACGGCCTTGATGCGGGGCTCGGTCTGCGCGATTTTCTGAGGCTGTGCTGGTTGCTGTTGTGGCGTAGGTATGATACGACGAGATGAAAATGGAATGTATTTCGTGACTGAGCGTGCAGATGGTAAGAATTTCGAGAGTCCCCAACCCCGAGCGCGTGGAGTTTCCGGCACTTGTTCCTGCTCGACTTGTTCTTGCGACTCTGCGAACAGCCCTCCTAATGCAAGGCCGTCAGTGTCTGGGCTCTCTTCTGCGGCATGTGGCGATTGGACCACGTTCACGATGCGCCGCGCTTCCTCGAGTTGAGCTTTCTTTGTCGCCTCCATGTCATCTACACCCTCATTAGATTCTACCGAAGACATATTTGTAGGATCAAGCGTAGTCTTACTCCAACGTAGGCTTGGCTCGTCTGTGGGGTTGACTGCAACTCCATTCTCATCAACCTCAATTTCCTTGGTTCTGCCTAGCACAAGTTGACCGTCAGTGGTGTAGGGGTCGGGCACAATTTTGGTACGCTTTCGAGGCGTCTCAGTCAGTTGGGAGGTGTGGTTCCGTTTCTTTTGTAGAGTGGTTGAATCAGACGCTCCAGCGGCATCAGCCTTCAATTTGGCGTTCTCGGCCCTGAGTGCAGCGGTCTCATCCTCCATTTCCCGAAACCCTCTCTTGCGTTGGGCCCTTCTGATGAAAGCATCTCTCATGGTAGAGCCTGGGAGAGGCGGTGACTGCTGTGATTGCCACGAAGGAAGTTGAGGTCGGTACCTTCCATCGCCTTTGACAATCGAGTTCACAACGGGATGATCTGTCGTAAGTTTACTCAAGTCAGAACCTGGTCTTGCTCGTGTTTCGATGTATCGACACAAAGGAGCAACAAATTCAGAAGGCACCACAAATGCCGCAGGGTTTGAAGGCCGCACAGAGTCCTTTGAACCCTGGATGTAATCCATAATCAGGGTAATGAGAGCATGTGAGCGTTCTGGATTGTTAGGGACATAGTATATTGTTGGTTCAGAGAGAGGTATGGAAGCCTGTGAGACGGGCCTGGGAGAAGGAGATGATGGTAGGGGAGCTACCCTAGTTGGGGCAGGGGACTCAGTAGGGGTTTCGGACGTGGGACTTGATGGGATACTCGTAGCAACGGCATTGAGCTCGATAGACCCAGGGCTGGGATCAGGACTTCGGAATTTATCACCCAGAATGTCTTTGAATATTTGGGATGTGGCCGACTCACGGCGTTCTTGCTGGTTAGGGGATCCTTGCATGGGATATGCATTCACGTCCTGGGCCTGCACGGGATGTGCAGGTACACCTAAAGGAAATTGGGTCTCACCAGGGGATTCCACGTCTAAATCCTCCAAATCTTCCGTCCTTTTATCATCTTCCAAGACTGTTTGTGTTGTACGGCTAGCTTGTACTGCGAGCTCTCTGTGTGTTGAGCTATCGGAAGCTTCGGATGCTCCTACGTCGATAGACGAAGACTGTTGTATGTCTTGAGTGCCATTTTCAAGTCGTTGCACACGACCTCGTACTACTCTTTTGGCTCTGCCAATGGGACTACCTCGGGGTGCCGGTCGGCCTCGTGATGTGGACTGAGAGTCTGCGGGAGACGCCGTGGCATTGTTGTTGCGAATGGCAGTGCGTTTGGCACGACTCGAACGAGTTGCGGTGGGCAGTGATTGCGGAGGGGATGCGGGTTGCCCAGACTCTTGTTCCTGGATGGTAATTTGCCGACGGGTTCTCGCCATAGCGAATAAGGTCGATACAGGATGAAAATCGAGGGGCGCCGCGGAAGAGACGTGAAGCGGCAATAGATATAGGGATGAAAGGTAGCTCTGAGCTGTGATGATACCTTTGCGCCGCTATCTGACGCGTTGGATTGTGAATGAAAAGTGTCGTCGAAGTTGTTGATTTACAGAATGTGAAGCGGAAGTGTAACCGACCGCATTTCGTAGGGCTGATGTCCCTCCACACTAGCGCAACTACTAGCGCGCTTCTTGGTCCTTTTGTTCGGACAAATATTGTGTTGACGTTACCCTCAGGGCAGAGACACAATCAATACGGGTACGCATCACTTACAAGGCTGTATTTGGGCAAACTACTTATTGATTCGACTATTTGCTTGCTGTTTGGGCTAATCGTTGAACACTGATACTCCAGCGAGTAATCAAGGCTCAGTCCACCTCTGTACCGACGAGTGACATGATGCCGCATTCCATTGCCTCCTGTGCGCACTATGGTACATCAACAGGCGCAGGAAAACGAGGTTGCGGAAACATGTAGTGCTGCACGGACCAGGCCCGCCGGCGGGGCGCGCGCGCACGCTGTCTTTCCATGAAGACTACTCTTGAGATCCTTGAGGACGCTATTGTGTGACCCATCCAAAGCCTCTGTAAGAAGAACGAACACAAGGTGTGTAGATAGCGACCAAAGCAATAGCGTTTGATGCAAATCCTAGACAGTGAGGGGTTCGCCATTTCCAGCAGGCCTTCCTCTGGTCATTAGATTTCTTGCTCATCTCACCTCGATTTCGCCTTTCCAGCATGCAGGTGTCAACCCCAAAGTACTTATCATATGTTGCCATCTCTCCGATCCTCTCTCCTTTCGCTCCATGTAAGCTAACAGCTTTTGCCGCCTGTGCAATAACAACCGCAAATTGCGTTTGTTGACCTTGTCATTACGATTCGGGCCTTCATATCGATCTGCCAGTATGCGAATTTTAGCTGTCAGGATACCAATTTGGACTTCTGAAGATCCTGTATCTGGACCTGCTCTTGGTGTGGGTCCTAGAGATGGGCCAGGTGGATTGTGGTCGACTACTGCAGATGCCTTGGGCTTTAGTATCTGATCCGTCTTGTGACGTCCGAAGGTATCGATAATACGTTCGATATTTTTCTTCGTTCGGTGTTTATTGTTAGCATTGGTGAGACTGATGATGCGTTCCACGGCTTCTGTAGCGGATGCGTCTCGCTTTTCCCATCGTTCTTGGGCTTGCGTTCTATCATCGGGCTGGTTGATGGTAGATGAAGAATGTGGCACAGGTTCTGTGAGATATCGGGAGAACTCGAGAGACCTTCCGAGCTCTTCATGCTTAATCCCATGATCTATGTAAAGCTCTTTCGAGACATGAGCTGGCGATGGAGGTGGTGTGTCCGATCTAGTCTTCACAGTCTCGAGAGAGACAGTTTTCGGGTCTGGATCTATCTCTTGAGGTACCTCCTTATCGAAGGATTCAACGAAAGGTGAAGGAACACCGCGAATTGGGTCACCCATTTCTTGAGCCCGCTGCTCTTTAAGAACAGCTTGACGACTCAGATTGGCAGCTTTGCGTGCTGCGACTTCGCGTAGCTCATATAAATCTCGGTTGTCTCGCTTTCTCCACTTCAATTTCAATGCGCTTACACCAAAGCTACTGGTTGTGGAGAACTGTAGATGTGATGATGCGAGGACAGGGGCGAGGAAGCTTAGAGGGGCTTGACACCATAGTGACTCTGCAGCACAGTCAGTCTCGATGAGGTGGTTCGCTGAAAGAACTACTCACCAATCGTCGTGCGTGTCTGAAGACGCAATGGCGCAAGCGAAGCCATGAGAGAGACCTGTGGCTGCGAAAGACCGAGGTTTGCTCAAGTCTGAGGAATTATTCGTAATCTATTGTGTGCGCTAGACTAGCTCATTACACTAGCCTACCGCACAAACTTCTTTGGCGAAATCGAGCTGCTTTGATGATTCAGGTATTCGTACATAGCTCGACTGAAGCTCTATAATTCTTTTCTCTCTTTCTTATCTCGATATCAACTTCGTGAAGATGGCACCTAACAATCTTCCCTCCATCTTCAATGCCACATCTCAAGACATTGAGATGCTGCTTGCAGCTCAATGTCACTTGGGCTCCAAGAATATGCAAACTCACATGGAGCCATATTTGTGGAAAACTCGTCCAGATGGAATCAATGTAATCAACATTGGCAAGACCTGGTAAGACGCTTTGATGGTCAAAGTAGATCTCTGCGGAAGCTGACCCGCCGCTGCTAGGGAGAAAGTCGTCCTTGCGGCTCGCATCATCGCAGCAGTCGACAACCCCGCCGATATTGCCGTCATCTCTGCTCGTCCTTACGGTCAACGTGCTGTACTCAAGTTCGCTGCTCATACTGGTGCTGTTGCTATCGCTGGCCGCTTCACTCCTGGCAATTTCACCAACTACATCACTCGCTCGTTCAAAGAGCCGCGCCTCATCATCGTAACTGACCCTCGCACGGATGCCCAAGCTATCAAAGAAGCCTCCTATGTCAACATTCCTGTCGTCGCCCTATGTGACACCGACTCCCCTACCGAATTCGTAGACGTCGCCATCCCTACAAACAACAAAGGTCGCCATGCTATCGGTCTGATCTGGTGGATGCTGGCGCGGGAGGTACTCCGTCTACGTGGTACCCTCGCGGACCGCGAGACGGAATGGGACGTCATGGTCGATCTTTACTTCTATCGAGACCCAGAAGCCGAAGAAAACAAGGACTCAGCAGGCCAAGAGGAAGAGAAGGTTCCAGGTGTCAACGATGTCGGACCTCAAGCTATCGATCAGGGCTTTGCCGGTAATGCTGAATGGGAGGTTCCGGGTGGTGCCCCCGGTGGTGCGGCTTTCAGCGCCGCAAGCAACACTGCTGGTGCTCAGCCTAGCTCTACTTGGGATGCCGAAGGTGCGGATTGGGCCGCGGGTGGTGCTCCTGTGCAGACTGGTAACGATGGATGGATTGCTGAGACTAGGAAGGAGGGTGAGACGTCATGGTAGAGCAGGCTACTGGGGCTACGTGATGGAGACAAAAATGACGGCACTCATGAGGGAAAGATACCTGGTACACTTCTGCTAGGGGAATGCCCTGTGCTATCAGATGGATGGACTTAATAGTAATCCAATCTTCATTGCAAGCTATGAGTGACAAGCTAAAAAAAGCATTGCAAGCTATCAAATGACAAGCTCAAAATCGCTATCGCATCACTAACTGTCACTGACAACTGGACCTCTCACACATGTATTGATCAGCCCAGGGTTTTTCAGAAGGCCCTCAACGCAGCCTAGTTCTGCGACCCACATCCCCCATCACATACCCTACCCTACGAAAAGCACAGACCACAAGGCAAGCAGCATACCCCCGGCAGCCGCCAGAAAACCGGGCCCAGCCAGAACGCCAATTACAATCATCTCACCGAGCGTCAGCATGGTTGGTTGCTGGGCAGTTGAATGTCGCGGCTGGAGAGTGTTCGAATTTTGATGCTTGAGCAGGGTCTGGGAGGATCGCAATGGAGGAGAGTTTAAAATTATGTGAAAGAAGTCGCTTTTGAGACTCTCAATTCTCTTGTGTCTTGCACACTGCATACTGCAATCGATAAAGGCTGCTCTTTGTTCCTTGTGGTTGCCTGAACCCCGTTTCTTTGTGTTTGGTGATGCCGTAATTAGATCCTTGCGAGACGGAGGTTGTTTCGAGAGAAACAACGGCATCGAATGTCGCATTCTGGGCGCGATCTGTCAAGCTCTTGTTCTCTCGGCTACTGTATTTTGGAGTGGGTACTGGCAGGTCACGTTCTTTTCAAGCCTTTGATCTACTTTTCGTTCTTCATGCTATCTGTACTTCTTTGTCTCTTTGAGACGGACAAGGTCTTCCTGAAATGAAAATGCATTCAAGATTGGAAATGATTCACCTACTGGTTTGTTCTTTATGGGTATCAATGGTCTGACAGGATGTCGTCCTTTAGGCCTTTGGCCTCTTTTTATAATGCCATATGCTTCTCTTTATCTCTCCTGGCCAATACTGTCTTCCCCAATATCAATATCATCCACTGCTAGCAAAAATATTCTTGCTCAAGTAAATCTCGAGCTACTATTTCCAATTCCCATTACAACACATACCAACTACATATAGAGAACATGCAAAATCCACTAAACCTCACCTTTGGCGTCGAAATCGAGTTCATCGTCTCCTTCGAGTCCAGCAAATACGAAGAAGGGCTGCCTCTTGGAGACGGCATCCTGTGGGAGAAAGATCCTGTATCGGAATACAGCCGCGAGAGTGCACTGCGGACCCTCCTACGTCATCACATCATCCAACTCCTCTCTGAGAAAGGCTTCCCTACTTACGCAGTGACGGAGGAAGAAGGCGACCAGAAATGGACAGTCACCCACGATACTTCCATCATCACCAACGATAATCCCGGCCAAGGACGCATGGAGTGTGATGTGGAGATAAAGTCTCCGGCAATGCGCCTCTGTCCAAAGGCTCTTCTTAGGGTGAACGATGTGGTTTCCCTGCTCATACCAAATTTCGATACGTATGTGAACGCATCTTGTGGCTTACACGTCCATATCGGGAATCAGAGGGCCGGCTTCCCCCTGCAAACGCTGAAAAACTTGTGTCTGCTGACGGCGGTGTTTGAGCACCAACTCGACAGCTTCCATCCCGAGGACCGACTCGACAGTCTTCATGCCAAGCGCCCGTCCAAGGTGTTCCAAGGCCAGAACCCGTGGGATACCGTCCGAGAGATTCAGAACTGCGCTTCGGAAGGGCAGCTCGTGTTCTTGTACGCGAATGATAAGGGGTTGGACAGGAACTTGGCTTATAATCTTTGTTCGATGGCCGAGCCGTCACGAAAGACAATCGAGTTTCGACAGCACGCGGGTACCCTTGATGCAGTGGAGATCATGAACTGGATCCAGGTCGCTGGTGGCTTAGTCAATGCAATGCATGAGGTTAATGGGTTTGAGCTAGCGCAGATCATCACTGACTGCGCTTTTCGCCCAGGATATACTGCCATCGATCTCCTCCTTAGGCTAAAAATGGGCAATTTGGTCCCCTATTACGAAGGACGTTTGCATACACATCTTCGTTCGGAACCGATCTGGGTGGCTACGAGAGTGAAGGGGAAATCTAAGGCTGCGCCTCGAGGGCGTTCTGGTGATGACAGGCGGGAGGAGATGGAGAATCGGCATGTGTTCGAGATTAGGTGGGAGGAGATGGAGAACAGGCATAAGCTCGAAAGATTTCGTGAGCTTGATAGATTGGAGGAGCTGGAGCACTCACATGAACTTGAGAGACGTCGGGAGTTGGACAGACGTAGCGGGATCGCTGTCGAGTAATCTTTCTGTAATAAACATGGATCTAGATAGATACCATGTTTCGATGGCATTCATTCCAGGACTCATGACATACTCCAGCCCAGTTATCTGAGCTCAGCCCCTGCTCTTCTTATTTGTGATCTGTAATTCCCTCTGAATCAATGAGATCGCCCTGCCCATACATCTGCTTGCTCCGTCTGGTTGTATCGCGAAGGCTGATGCATGGATGACGACGGTCTGGGGGAATTGCCCCACCCATCAGGGAGAGAAAGGAAGCGATTCAGAACAATTTGTGTAGACATTGATGGTTGGCCCTGAGAGGACCATGTGAGATAGCAAAGAATATCCCGGTGATTCCATTCCGATGGATAACCCTAACCCTGACTCAAAAAATATACCGTCCAATCTTATCGAGCACCAACATTTTTCTTCTGCCTTTCTTCGCTCAAAACCATGAATCCAATCCGCACTCGCATCCAGCGCATGCCATTCTCTCTGTCATCGCCGCTCAAAGTCCGCTTCCCTAATATATGCGGGCTGTCCAACTGAAAAAAGTGCTGGATTTTGGCTCGCCAGTATGGCCGATAACCTCAGACCCCGACCCTGTGCGCATTACAGTCCATTACAGTCCAGACATCGAGAGGCTGGCATTCTCGCCATTATCTCACTCAGTCGTGACTGCTCTGTACCTGATCTTACTCAACAAGCCCATCAACTAAAGAGGAATCGCGCTTTGTCACAGCTCGCTTGACCGTCGCTTCTGGCCATGAGGTCAGCACTAAAGCCACCAAAGCGACTTGAAGCCTCGAGCGTCAACCTGGTACGTACTACTAACGAGATCTGACGATATCAAAGAGAAATACTGTTTTGGAGCTACTTTCGGGACTTTGTTTAGCAGCAGTGCTATGTTGTGTCCACACTGTCAAGTCTAGCTGTGCACAGCGTTTGCATTAGCGTGCATCTATTTCGTATCGAGATTTTCTGTTGCTGTATCACGCAATTGTAAAGTCACTGTGTGCGTCACTCTTGTTTGGACCGTTTCTCATAATAGCAGTAATACAAGTCAGCTTACAGCATGTTTACGTCTTACTATCACCTCATCTGAGTTACTCACTTCAATGAAGATCACTTCGTAGGGCACTGTTGCAAGTTATAGAACCAGAAACCCAAGATCTCGTTTAAAGAGACGTCTAGTGCAGAAATGGCAGCTGGAGATGATTATTACCAGCTCGATTCATTTCCAAATGCGGATCCTACTGAGGGATCAGACCTGTACTCAGGCAGTGGATTCAATAACCATCCCATATATCCATCTGAATCTTTGAGACCAGATCTGGATACTGTCTACTCGTACGGAAATAGCTACAATAGTAACGAATACCACAGGCTGCCAACTGAGCCTTCAAGGCCGGATCTGTACACCGTGCATTCAGACGGCAATAGCTACAACAGGCCCCCTCAGCATTTAATGGCCGGTACGCAACAGGACTCACTTCCACCTCCAGCGAGTAATGTCTGGAATGCCCCGCCTCCACACCTACCAACTCCTTCCAACAAACCACTTCTTCATTCATCCCATGTCGCAGTCCCGCAAACCCTCAAGATCCAAATACCCACCAGCCGTCTCCAACAGCGCAAACACCAGACCCTCAAACGCTATCTCCGCATCGGAAAAATAATCTCCAAAATCATCACACTCCTCTTCTCCACTACCATCTTCGTCATCATGCTTTTCACGCTCATCAAATACCAGACCACCAAGGGCGAAATCCGCAGTGGCCGAACCGCGTGGCCCAAACAGCCCAAACTATGGCCAACCTTAATGTTCCTTATTGCTGCTGGACTCACTCTCTTATTCTCATCATTCATAACGTTACTCTCGACGTACTGCTGCGCTTTCAACAAGCCGAGACGCAGCTGGAACCTCACCGTCGTGAAATACATTATCCATATCGGAACCTGGCTTATCATCTCGACGCTCTACCGCTACGAGAAGAGCATGCACGGTGTAGACAATGACCTATGGGGCTGGTCGTGCTCCACAGAAGCCACTGCGCTTCAATCCGACGTGGTAAATTTCTCATATTTGTGCAGCGTTCAGGTATGGCACTGACGTCGTGGAAAAAAAAGACCCAACCAATCCTAGCTAACGAGACTGTAGTCCAGATCGTGGGATGTTTCGATAGCGGAGATCGTGGGTAAGATAGTGTTTGCGGTGGGGCAGTTTTTTGTGTACCGCAGGACGAGAGATGATGAGAAGCACCATCTGGCCAACGGCGTTGGCGGCGCGGAGGCAGACATCTAAAACGACACTTTTTAAGATTGTGGTTCCATTACTGGACGCTGCGATTCATGTGTATAGCGTCGATGACCATTCTTCCCTCTCGAGACGATGAGAAACCGCATGCCTGGCTAATAAAGAAAACCCTCGCCGCATATCCGATATCAATCATGCAGGTTCTTCCATCAATTTAGCATGCCATGCCTCCATCACCTTGTTGTGCTTTCGACAGCGGCACCGCATTCATCGGTCTTGCCTCGAGATCCCGAGCTACACCGTACAAACTGCCTTTGTACTCGTACATCTCGAACGAGGAACGAACGCCTACGAATTGAGTCGCGCATTGTATGGCAGAGGTCGCTGATCGATATCGCACTGCTCATCACTACCACAGGCAACAAAAAACCCCCAAGCTCTTCGATGCTGGTACCGCCGTCAATATATCATCACCACTCACTCTATTCGCACTTTACCATCACTCGGCTAACGACCACTTCTCAAGCTGGCGCCGTTACGAACCCCGATCTTATCGTACAAATGGCGCATTTTGGGAGTAGGAAAGCCCCATCCATCCGTTTGAACGGTAACTAGTCTTTCTTTCTTTCTTCGTTGTATTTGAAAAGGGTTGGCACACTGTTTGTTCATGGAAGACGTCGTGGATGGCGCTATCGTGTGAACGAACGCCCTGTCCTGGAAAAAGGAAGCCGTTCTCGCTCGCTGTAGAGGTCTGGGATTGCTTCGAGTGAGAGTATATAGTGTAAAGGTGGAGAGGAGAGGATGGTGGGATGGATTGAAAGATTGGGATTTGCTCTCCTTTTTACTTTACGGGTGGGGGGGGGGGGGGGGGAGGGGGAGGGGGGTTTNNGGGGGGGGGGGGGGGGGGGGGGGGGGGGGAATGCGAAGGTCGTTTCCCCCCCCCCCCTCCCCCCGGCACTTGGAGCACTGGCTGTCTGCTGTCTTGGTATTCAGATGTATATTTGCTTGATTGACTAAACAAAGTGTTTCCCCCCCCAGCACCAGCACTGCCCACCCACAGCCCATTCCCCCCCCTATCCTACCCTAACTTACCTTCCTTCCTTCGCTCTGGACCCCCCTCCCCAAGACGTCGCAACAGACTTAGAGATGGTTCGTTCGGAGTCCCAAAAAAAGAAAAAGAAAAAGAAAAAAAAAATGAGACTGGACTCGAGCAGACCACCTGGATGGAATTGGATGGAATTGGAATTGGGGACTGAGAGTGGTAGGGGGATTGGGGGGGAAGGTGGAAGGGGGAAGGGGGATATTTTACTTTTGTGGAGTTTGGGATAAGGGAAATGTAGGCTTGGTACTGTAAGGTATCAGATGGAAAGCGTCTGCAGAAGTAGCAAAATCGTAATGGGTGTAGCATGACACATTTATTAGCTACGTACGTACTGCTAAACTACCGGCTATGCAGCGCTCAAAACGCCAGTGTGATGCTATATAAGTGTGACCATGTCCCTCACGGGGACTAGTAGGGACTGTATTTACTGAGTCCCCGGAGCTTCTTCCCATAGATGAAGAACAGGATAGGCACCGGTATGAACGCCACGGTCAAGAACCCTAGCAGACTGGTCGCCCACGGGACCCCTAACGTGTGGTACAAGGCGGTGGCGAAGAGCGGGAACCCTGCGCCGGCGAATGATCGTATTAAAGTGTTGGCGGCGATGGCGCTGTTGGCGTGCATCAGGTAGACATCGATGATGTAGCTCAGCCCTTGCAAGAAAATCAGCAGGACGCCCATCCCGATTGGTATGCCAGCGATGACCTGCGGAGCCCAAGGGATATTTTTGTTTGATGTCCATGCGAACCAGAAAAGGCCGACTGGGAGGATAAACGCTCCGGGTATCATGGGGACCAGCCTCTCCTCGGGAACGGGCCTTCCGCCATTGGCTTCCATCATCCGCCTGAATCTGGTGTTGGAATTGTACACGATGATGGCGACGCCGACGATGACGCCAATGGTGATGCCGAGGAAGGGTAGTGAAGCGAGACCTGGGCTCCAACCTCGGACTTCTTGGAATGCGATTGGATACGCTTCGAAGAAGAGGTAGAGAATCCCGTAGATGAAAGCCATGTAAAAGGTCACCAAGACAAGAATGGGCTCCATTGCCATCATGACGAAAGGACGGAGAAGATACTTATCAACCAATATCTTCATGTTGAAGTCGGCTTCGTCTGCCGGTGCATGGATGGCCCAATTCTTCGTCTCGAAACGTATCTTGTGGGCCTTGTTTTGCAGCAGCACAGGTGTGTAAGATTCGCTGCATACGAACCAGGAGACGCCTCCGAAGAAGACGCACATGATCAGGGTGATCCAGGCGGTCCACCGCCATCCCAGGTAGCTTTCGGTGATGAAGCTACCGACAATGGGTCCTGCCACTGGTCCAATGAACGTCGCGGCCGAAAACACCCCAAGCGCGAATCCTCTTTCGACCGGACCCCAAAAGTCCGCCAGCGTTCCTCCTATGATTGCCAAAGGTGCAGACCCGAAGACGCCGCCGAAAAATCGACACAGCATGATTGTTTCAATGTTTTGGGCCACTGCGACGGGCACTTGGAAGACGGCGAGAATAAAGAATCCGGCGAAGAGAGGAGGCTTCCGACCGTAGAGCTCTGAGAGAGGGCCCCATATTATGGGGCCGACGGCGAACCCCTAGTCTTGCTGTCAGCGCTTGAAACGGATGATGCTGGGCGTGGTCACTTACCATGACGAAGAGGCTCGTACCCAGTGTCATGACCTCGTTTGACACATGGTATTGTTTGGCTGTGACCGCGGTGGCCGTACTGAAGATGCTGCTGGCGAATGTGCAGCAAAAGGTCATGCTGGAATAGAAGCTTGTGATGATGTACTTTTTGGACTTGGGCCAGTTCTGTGGGTTCAGGGGGTCGGCCGGCCCGTCAAATCCGACCACGTTGTTCTCCCATTGTACTGGTTTTGGAGCCTCGCCATTTTGGCTGCCTTGAGGCGTGGGCTTTTTCGACCCTCTTGATCCACCTCTTGACCCCTTCTCCAAGTCATGAGATGAGGAGGAACGAGAGTAATGGCTGTTTTGGTCGGCCGGCTCGGGTTGTTGAGTGCCTAGATGCTGGTATACGCCGCCGTTCTCACGGTTGAAGCTGCCGAAATGTGGTGCGGATTGTTCCCGGTGGCTGAAACTCCCGAGGAGCGTGTGGGGTGATTCTCGATTGCTGAAGCTGCCGAGGTGCGACGGGGGTGGTTCCCTATGGCTGAAGCTGCTGAAGTGCGGAGGGGTGGGTTCTCTATGAGCGTGGCCGGCGAAATGCACTGGTGGTGGTTCTCGATCTGGTATGGAGGGCGGTGGTTCACTATGGGCGATCAAGTAATCGACAAGCTCGGAGTTTTCAATGGTGTCGCTGCTGCCACTATATCTGATGCCACTGAATCGCTTCGAGCCACTGAAGCGTTTGCCGTTGCTGTGTCGTTTGGAATGACGGCGCCTGCCCACGGGTGGACCGGGGCCGACATTGGGGACGGCTTCTGGTACTTGGTCGTCGGCATCCTCCAGCGGTAAATCGATGCTGTCTCGCTGAGGGGCATCATCTTCGATGATGCGCGAGGATCGTGTGGTGGGGAGAGTGTCCAAGTCAAAGTTGAAGCTCGGGCTGGGTGCCATGAGGGGAAGGTTAGCCGATGATCACAGTACCTCGGTTGTTCGTGGCAATATCAAAGTCTGTGCGCGAGTGAAGCTTTCAAAATGTCATGAAAAGAGAAAGAGGAAAAGGAGAGGAAAAGAGGGGGAAGAAGAAGGAAAAGAAGAAGAGGAGTCGTAGGATTGGTCGGTCAGAGAGTTAAATGTCAATGAGTGATTTTTTATCTTTCTTTTTTTTTCTTTTTTCGTAGCCGGGATGACAGCATCTGGTTGCAGAAGGAGTGCATATGTGCATTGGCGAAGATATCCGTTCGGCCTTTCGCACAATCTGACAGGGGCGATGGGGGGCATGATCATGATCGACAAAGAAGTAGTGGTAAATGAGATAAATGAGATTATATGAGATCTTTAATTCATTGCAATTTCAATCAAGTCACGTCATTCTACATATCCCACATGTCAACATTCTCGCTACTATGACCGCATTCGATGATGACTAATGAGCGCGGGGCTTAATTAACTCGCGAGTCTCCGTGGGGTCATCACCTTAATTATTAAGGCACCTTTTTCCTTCTCTTCTGTAGACTACCAAAATGAAAATGATCGGCCTTCGGGGGTCTCGGCACTTCGAGATGATGGTGATAGCCTGATCATTGATACCTACGGTACTTAAATCACCACCACCTTTCACGGAGATTATTTTGAAATCTCCAACGTGGCATCACATTGTGAATCACCACTGTTACAATCATAGATCTACTGTGACTCCAGATATTGTAGTCCATGTCATCTTGACCGTATAATTATATTAGTAGTTGGTACGTACCCATTGTATTCCCCTCGGCCCGAGCATCTCCAACTAGCCAGCTGGTCAATAGCTCATTATTATATGGTGGAGATATGTTGCAGTAAGAAAAAGATGGAAAAAAAGATGACAATTGTTCATCATTTCCTGTTTTTGCACTTCGCTCTATCCTTAGATCCTATCTCCATCTCTCATTGTTGTAATTAAAAGATAAGCTCGGTCCAGTGGTTGTCTTGTCTTGTCTCGTCTTGTCTTGTCTTGTCTTGTCTTGCATTTGACTGCAACTTTATGTTGTAAAGTTGACGGCTACTGCAGAGGCACATATTATCCTTACCATAAGCACCCCACTTCTCCATCTGTGTCCCGTGTCTCATGTCTTCCATTGCTTTCATGATAATAATCATGCCCGAACAGCAAGACCCTTGCATGCAGCCACCCCTTTCTCCGCATCACCACCTCTCCAGCCAATTCTCTCCTTCCGAATTCGGACCTTGACTAAGCGCTAGATGGGCGATACCGCTCTCGCCCAACTCGCATCCTTCTCCGTCTTCTTGCACTTGAAATCTGCAAAGAAGGTCCGAAAAGTCTCAGGATTGAAAAGAGCTGCCCATTTCACCAATTCTTCCTTCGATCCAGTCATGCCTTCATGCTCCGACGCATCTTGAAACATGTCTGTAGTTTGCTCCGAGCTGTAATAGCAGAGCGCTTCCACCTGCTGCGGCGTCATCTCTTTGCCGTCGGCCCGACCGAGCAAGACGGATCCCACTGAGTAAGCCCACTCGTGCGGAGCCCAGCCGAAGTCATCCCGCTGCGGATCCATATCCCTGGCCCTGAAGAGGAACGTCACTGCCTGGTTGACAAAAATCCCTCATTCTCCGCTATCCTTCCAAGCAGAGTCTGGAGGCGCGAGAGATCGACTGGGGTGAATCTTGCAGTTCCCAGAAACTGAATGTCGCCCTCACAGCTGATTCTGACTCCCTTGATAGTTTGTTCCGAGGGTGCCATAGCTGATGTGGTCCATGAAAGTACGGCGGCTTAATGAGATGAGGTTTGTAAGAGTGGAGATATCTTCTTGGATGCTAAGGGCGAATTCTAGGGCTGAATCTCCGATATTGATGGAAGAGTGAGTGGCAAAGGTATTGTATTGATGAGATAGATGTCTAGTGCTAAAGCTAAAAAAGGATTGTCGAAGCTCTGGTGGTTGGTGAAGATGATTTGGGGCAAGTTGAGATGAGATATGAAAGTTGCGGATGTGAAGGCAGCAAAATTCAATAAGCTAACGCATTCACATGAAGCGCCAAGCCATCTCCTCTTACTGTTATAAATGTGATTTTATTACACTTCAGCTATTGAAGAGTTGCTGTCTTAATGTTGACAAGGAATGGATGGACCTACTTCGCTGGTGCCGCACTGCTGTCTTCCTTTTACAGCGTGTCATCTTTGTTTGCCTGGTCTGAATTGTCTGTTCAACGATAGTACTCGCAGCTCACCGGTGAAATTTCAAGCTGTACAATGTCAGGCTCATTGGTGAAGAGTGAATGCGCTATCTTGCTTCCCTTTTCAACTATGTAAATCTTTTCTCCGATGCGCTCTCATCTCCTTGAGCTACACTACCATCATGGATCCTCTTGACCCAGCCCAAGAATATCCTATCTTGTCAATGGCAACCGCACGTACACTATGGTGGCAGCGCTTTGGCCAATCATCTTTTGTGAGAGGCCTTAGCAAGAAATTAATAAGGCGACCTTGGCCACGATTTTTCTCCTCCTTCAATTTCCCTATCATCCATATGGAATTTCAAAACACAAACGAGCTCATACGTATAGTTGCAAAGACCGACTACTAGTGCTCCATGGAGAGCGCCTGCGCAACTACAACTAGCTCAGCCGCACTTGAAGATGCCATTGACTATCGCTTCTCGTTCTTGGATCAAGGTCCTCGTCCAAGTCACAGCTTTCACTGGGGATTCACAGTACGAAATTGCATTTCTTCCTCCGATTTCCATTCACACGTTCATCGTGATTCACAATGTCACCCGCCAGCCTGCCCGCTTCCACCTTTTCATCTTCCATCCACTATGACCGCGTCACGGGTGCTGTTCATGCATCAACATCCATCATTTGGTTTGTACTGCTCCACTCTTTCCCCTCTGACGGCGGTGTGTGCTGAAGAACTTTATGATGATGAGCCTGTCTGTGTAGGAAGGATGAGGTAACAACATCTTGAATCAACGAATGGTCGACCGTCTTGAGCGGGGAAAGAGGACTTGGTAAGTAACTCATATGACGTCTTAGAGACTGTCATTCTTTCAGTGAAGGAAGTGCTTACATTTTTCATAGTGCTTTTTTCGAAGCTTATATTGCACAGACAAGGTCCTCACTAGGAACCTACCATGCCTCGAGCAACTCGGTGGCATCAGCTCTACTGATAGCACGCTCCTGGCGCTGGTGGCTCGCCCGTGGGGAAGCTGATCTTTTACCGGTTCTTGGGATCATGTGGAGAGCAGCAGCAGTGCAGTGAGCAGTGACCGCGACCTTTACTCCTTACTGAACTTCAGAACCTATCCGCTTTCGCAAGTGCTCACATCTCATAGATCTTCTACTCTTGCTCTCCTTTTCTACGGATACATACGCCTTTTGCATCTTTTTGCAGTGCATAGATGAATGCTTTATGATTTGCAGTGCATTCACTCTCCAGAGCTCGGTAGTGAATTTTTCATCAAGGCATACAAGACTTTGCGATCTCGTCTCTGAACAACTCAATCTTTTGTCATCCTTGACCACTACTATACATCCCTCAACTAGACACAACAAGAATGACAAGGAGCCTCCAAGGCCCATCCATCATCGTACGGATATCCGGAGAGACAATACTATTGGTCATGCTTTTGCTACTGGGTTTTTCAGACTCCCACCTAGGCAGCGGAGAAAGCTCAACACAATGAGTACTGAATCGAATCGAGTCGAGCTACGGTGTCTTGGTCCTTGATACCCTTGCGTGTGTGTGGCAGTGCCGGTCTCGGATACGGAAGTGAAGGACTCAGATCACGGCAATGCAAAGGATGTGAGGGTATTGAGATGGAGGTTAGTTTGCCCTTCCCCTTTTCTTTGCTTGGAGGATTGAGGCTGATGGGACGAGGATGTGCTACCCAGAGCACATGGTCCCAGCGTTGATGGTATGGGCTTCGCTACCCTGCTTGCTGAGACAATACTGGCCGATGATTTATCTTCTTGATTGGTGGGATAAGACTAAAGATGATTGCAGGGATGATTTATAAATATCTATATTTTATAACGATACCTGGATTGATATCGTTGGAACTGCAGCTTCGAAAAGCAGGGATGTGTGTCTGTCACAAGACAGGATGACACTGGCAAATCGAGAGTGCGGAGGGGGGCTTTCCTTGTCTTTCGTTCATTGCTAAATCTCAAATTTTCTCTCTCTTTCTCATCGACTGAGTTGGCGGATTGGGACACGCTTCCATCCCGCATGGGGGTCATCGGATTACTAATTCTAACATCCAATACTCCCATAGATGCCATCAGAGAAAATGCCCAGAGCGCCTACCCTACGACCCAGCAATACTTCATCATTCACGTCTAGCCCAGATCTTGAGGTATGCTAGACGCACCTTACCTCACCTTACCTCACCTTATCTTCCGCTCATCTATATCCTCCAACAAAAACACAACACAATACAACACAACGTCGACAAATCTCCTTGCCGTCATCACGCAGTGTTCGAAGATAGAGCATTTCCTGACTCCTGAGACGCAGATGCTATTGAAGAATATGGGTTGGTGATTGTTAGGTATGACTAGAGAAAATAGGGTGCTGATCGGCGGGAGGTCGATGAACTCGAGCGTGCTGTCCATCTATATGCACTTGGATGGGTCTGTGGGGTTTTGGAATGTGGTGCCGGTAGTCCTGTTGAGGAGGTGGTAAGAAGCTGGTGGCTTGTTCGGGTTATTGGGAAAGAGGAGGAGGGAAGGGAGTGGGGATGAGTGCTTTGAGGCACGGGTGGAGAACTAAGCTAAGGTTCCCGCTGAGATTTGAGTTGTTCTTACCTCTCTTCATTACCACTCCTACATCAACAACACAAAAGTACCTATAATCGAAAAGAAATCGACTGCCGGTAGATCACATGTCTCTCCGTGTTTTAGACTTTATACTGATCTGTGTTCCATAGTCAGATGTCCGGGTCGATACGGAAGGGCTGATACAGCATTTGTGTCGGTCAGGACAGATCTTGTAAAAATTCTGGAAAGCATGGGCACAATGCGTATTTGCACTTCTGAGCTCCGGCAAAGATCGTCAAGTATACGTTTCATACGTGTGGCATGTCGCGGGTAAACACCACGACACAGGACAACGCGAGTAAGTATTTTCTTGCTCAGGAACTCACCACATACTAAGCATGTGCAGACCCTCCAAATCAAGCCGCTGACATGGCAACAATGAATACTGGCGTGTATACATGGCTCAAGTGTCACCGAGGCTTTTTTCTGGGTTGGAGGGGGTAATCATTACGGATATCTTTGACATCTTGGTTCATTATACTTGTGTGGATGATTTTGTGAGTCGTTAGGGTCTCCTGATGGCAGGGAACATTCTTGGTAATCTGTTCATCACCGGCGGCACAAGCATTCCTCGAGTCTGACTCCCACGCCCAGAGATTCGACGTTTCTAGCTTACCTACCAAGTGCTAGGTAGGGGTCATGGTGACCGCTGCCACTTTCTCTTCCAAGCTTCCTCCACATCTTCCGCCCGGATCGGCTCATCATCGTTGAGCAAGGATCCCGAACCCTTGTTAGTGCCACGATGGCATACTAGAGTGTTTCCTAGCAGTGATCACGAGCGTTTAGCTCCTTTCTGTAAGTCTCCCCTGTTAGGCTATCACAGAAGTATTTGATGAGAGGACTGAGTCCTTGGAAACTGTCACCTGGCCTCGTTGCAGGTATCGTTGCTGATGGCTCCTCGAAAACACGTTACCTCGTGCGGAAGCTCAGGATTTTTTTAGTTGATAGATACCAATTTCTACCAATTTTTTCATTTACCATTACATACCAATAGCTACCAAATCAAATTCCGACCAAATGGCAGACCCGCGTGCTCGATACAAAGACTTTATTTGCAAAGGGTAAGTGGATACTATCAGATGCTACTGGTAGATACTAATATATAGCAGAAATAACGACCATGCCGGTTGGCTGAAAACCAGCGAAGCCCCAGCAATCCTACCATGTGTCACCAATTGTGACGCATGCGGAGTAAGTAATAGGAACTGATTATTACTGGTATATACTGATACATGTTTCTTACCCCCTGGGACGCAGCCGGGTCAGCGCTATTACTTTCTATAAGCTGTCGGCCAGTCTCCCTTTGTTGATGAAGCGCCGCCAACACTCCCATCGACGTTCAGGATCATGGCTACCTCAGCGGCCGCACGTGATGAGATGAATTGTCTCAAAGAGCTAAGGCAAATTCAAACGCCTACTACGGAAGCTCGTTGACATTTCCTCTTTGCTTTAAAAGGCAAGTTTCTCGAGAGATCAGGAAATTTTATCTTGCTGTTAACAGAAACGCTGGAATGGCGAAAGAGCTCGCAGGAGCAATGAGAGGGCGGAATTTAGGTACGTATGTTGTGCATTGTTGAATCTGCTGTTCAATCTATCGACGAGATTCAGGGTAGACTCGGATGATTTCGAATGTTTTTATGTGGTGCAACCCTGATCACGGAGTCTCTCTCATGTCTACTACGTGACGCGCCTGGCAGTGATCACGGCGACCCTCAATCCTGGGGACAGAATACCGATGAACATCGAATGGGGTCACCGTGACGATCCATGCTAGTGAGAGTACATGATGGCACTCTATGTACATACATTCAGCGGCTGCAGCTGATGAAGGTTGAAGTCTGTTGTCTACCTGACCTCATCAACACAACCATCAGATCCTTACTTCATCAATTGAAGAGGATCTGAGATTTCGATAAAGTGCGAATATCTTCTGGAAAATTTCATGGAGATGTGCGAATGTGGATTGATTCATTAACAACATGATGCCTACGCGACTCGAAGACTAAAATTTGGTTTGATATCATTCTCTCATTCGAGATCGTTGTATATACAGTCTTTCTCCAAGAAGATTGAAATTTATTTCTAACGTACTAGGGTTTCGATCACGTCATCGTACACACTGGAGAGGAGTATTGCCGATTCAAGTACCCGACACTGGAGAGGTGTATTGCCGACTCAAATATCCGTCCTTCGAGCACTCAGCTGCTCAACGATCTATATTACATTGAGTCCGGAGACGTCCTCGTATCAACAGAGATCCAAGAGGATCTCACCAATTGGAACGTAATTGAGTTCGGAGACGTCTTCGTACCAACACAGATACAAGAAGACCTTACCAACTAGAACGTATATGTGAACGGCGAACAGTTCGTTGACGTTTTTACTCTAAGCCGAAGGATATGAGATGCTGCCTATTCGTGATGACACGGAGCCCGTTCACCTTTGTATAAAGCGGGTAAACTAAAATCTATTCATACGACATTCCCAGAGATCAAAGAAGCTTGATGACTTGGCCACCACACTCGA
This sequence comes from Usnea hakonensis, assembly GCA_013423325.1. Taxonomy (NCBI): domain Eukaryota; kingdom Fungi; phylum Ascomycota; class Lecanoromycetes; order Lecanorales; family Parmeliaceae; genus Usnea; species Usnea hakonensis. The sequence continues at coordinate 108,015 of BLJB01000317.1, read as the reverse complement.
TCAAGCCCTTGAACAAGAGAAGGAGGTGGTGAAGCAAGACCCAGAAACTTGATCTCCACCGAAGATTCAGCATCCAAAGAGAAGCTGGTGAGCCTTACGAGATGCCGAAGACTTCAGAAAAATTTCCCACATCGGAAACTGGTATTTTTTTTGGGATTTGCCTCTGACGTAGTCGGGTCTTCAATTCATTTTGCTTAACGCAAGGATCGATGAAGAGATGGAGACCATTTGAAGTATGTCTCTTAACATGAGATGACTTACTTTGTTCCTTGTACCTGGAAGACATGACTGGCCACCTCTCTCACCACTATCATCTATAACATTGCAACATATACCGACGTTCTTGCATGGCTAAGACCTATGACGAGGATCGCTTCGAAATACAATAAGACAGACTTCCGCAGTCTTTTGTCTTCTGACCATGGGAAGGAAATGACGTGGAGGGGTCTATGTTTTCTCTCTCCTTCTTTTACTCCTAACTTTCTCACCTCTGTTGCTTCGACGCTCTCTGGTCAAGCTGGGATTATAAGCACGGCTTTCGAGCTTCATGTCGAAGCGCGAGGCTGGACTCATGTTGGTGCCTGGTACCGACCATACCGTCATCGATAATGGTGACTTAGGTAGCGAGTCGATGAAACCTCAGGACCTTAACCCTGTTGCTCCCCTGGCCCCCAAAGCCACCAAACAAGATGAAAACCAGGACCACGACAATAAAGACGAAAAACTTCATGATGCAAGCTTCGGAACACTACTGTTACGACTCACTAGTATTCTTAATCGGCCTGGCCAAGAAACTGACAAATAGTCACCCGAAAAACCTGTAGACCCTGTTGCCCCGCTGGCTCTTAAAGCCGCCGAACAAGAAAAAACCTGGACCATGACAATAAAGACGAAAATGCTCATCAAGCAAGTCCGGACTGTGACTCTAGACTTTTGAATTTTCAGCGCCTCTTTCATACTAAGCATTGAATTTGTTACAGTCCCTACTCTCTGGACAAGAGGAATAATCTGTCTCTTTACTGTCACTTTCAACCCCATCCCACTCCTTCAAAGAAGAGGCAAAAGGCCTCGGTACTTGTTCGTATTTGGTCGACCTGAAAAGTTGGTCATATTCACAAGTTCCCTCGTCGCCAGTCTTATTGTCAATCTGGTATGCTCTCCTCCTTGGCCCCCTTAATACTGCATTTGTGCATCCCAGACCTATCTCATTCCCCACCAGCGCCAATAAGGCCAACTAAGCTAACGACCTTCCCGACTGTGCGGAGCGAGACTGCTATCTCGCACTACGAAAGCTTGCACTAATCGCATTGCCCTGTTTGCTACCTGGACTAAGACCTGGGTGGCCAATATGGTATGGACTTCAGATACCTGGCACTGCTGGGGAGTAGCATTTCTTGGCAATACCTTAAAGAAGGGTAAATACCTCCTTATCTTCGACTGTGAGGCCGACATGGACCAAGACTTCACCACTGTGCGGCCTAAGAACTTTATGCTGTTAATATAGCGTTTATTCATCAAATGGGCACATCTCAATTATCAGATCGACTCTCTCTGGTATGGCAATAGTGGGATTACACCAATTCCCATGGACTGTGTGCGGCATACAATCGAATGGTCATGATTCTAATACGCTCGCAGTGGCTCCAGCGAGAGTAACCACAGATTAGAACTCTCTGTTGTTCTTTAGCCGTCCCTCTTGAGGAACGCCATTCCGCGATAGTACGCCCTTTTGAGGAAGACGATGAGTCGCTCTTTCTCGTCGCAACGAAGCGCCTTATAGGCACAGGTGTAACGCTCACGCGAGCCTTCCGATCTGTTAACCTCGACGCCGACTGGGAGGAGCAATGGGACATCCAAGCAGATGGGAGAGTTGTACGTCTATCGCAGAAGAACAAAAAAACGTATAACTACTACTTTGTGTTGGACGGAGAGCTAGAAGACCGTTTCTCCGGCCGATTTAATGCCAGTCTCACCACCAAGTGAGCCGAACTTTTATGACAATTGGGCGGGAAAGAGAGTTAACTGGACGCAAACGCGTAGCACCGATGGGCTTCGAAACGGAGGGCCGCTCTGCAATGCCGTCGCTGAAACATTTAGATCAAAGCTGGCAGCGAGAGGCAAGTTGGAGATGAATATTCGAAGTGATCTGACTGGGAATCTACCCAGCAGAAAACAGGACAAAAACACGAAGGCGGGCCTTGTTTCACATGGAAGCCTTGCTCAAGTCCAAGACAACGATTACAATCTTTGGGACACCCCCACCCTCACGCCACACTGGGAAGTCGTTCATTGGGATGGAACAGGAAGCCAGCCTTTGGTTGCACTGCACCGAGGCACGTGTAATTGGGAAAATGAAAAACAGAAACGAAGTGCCAATGCCAACGCCCTAGTATAAAAGCACGAATTTTGTGATCTCAATAAGAGGATATGGTCTGACAGAAAGGGATATAGGAAAAAACAAGTGGGTCAAGTATTGGATTACCACTTATTAGAAACATTTAAACAATGCTCAATGTCCATTAGTACACAACCAGATCCTGAGCTTCGATGAGACGGACCAAGAATACCAGAGCATGCATGACTTATATCAGGTGGAGTTGAAAATGTCAAGCCAGCCGAAACGCCCAAGAGTCGACGAGTCACACGGCAATCAGATAAGAGGACCAAAGAAGTCACTGAAGAAAGCGGTAATGATGACGAAGATAGCGATAACGACTCTGACGTTCAACAAATTGCGCCACCATCCAAGAAAGCCAAGACAGTCAAGCAGAGCGGCAATGATGACGAAGATAGCGATGACGAGTCTGACGTGCAGCAAATCGCGCCACCACCTAAGAAAGCCAAGACTGTCAAGCAGACTCGGTCGGCAAATATTGCCACCAACTCCAAATCAAAATGTTAGTGTTTTGGTTACGCCAAAGGTCATGGAACAAGCCATCCCAACATCATCGCCGTTGCTAGAAGACTGGATGGGGACTCCGACCAAAACCAACGTGGAAGCGCCAGACCTTTTAGCCATGCTGATCAAGCCAAAGCCTGCTGACAATGACAAGGTGGAACGCTCGAAACAGAGAAACCAAGACTTACATGACAGAAGGTATGATTGACATGATCTGGAAGATCGACAAGCTCGACTGGGAGCTGAAACGTTGTTTCTCTGGTGGTCACCACAAATGAAGGCACCGACGCCGTGTTGCTCAATGAATGACGTGGTCGCTTTCGCTTCGGGCCACAGTAAGATGATACAATCATATCTTATGCTACTTTGTTGTCCTATCATCTCCTGTACAGTACATCTCACAAGCATCCAACGGCCTCCTCTGGAATCACTGGAGAAAGCTCATCTGATTTTGGGAACAAACAGTTGCAGTGAGTGGGCTTGACCTCTAGCTTTCCAGAACCACTTCTAACTTATAGACGAGCAACTACGATCCGGAGAGTTCCTCCAAGAGAAAAACATCTTTCTTCAACAACCAGAAAAGAAGATGATTCCAGAAGCAATGGCAGTCGTAAACAAGCAAGTATTCGAAGTGTAGCTCTCCGGGATTATGAGCGAGCGCTCACTGCTTGGGGTGAGATATCCAGACAAGGAGCTCCACAACGGGGCCGACATGCCAAATCCTTTCTCTGGAACCATTGAAGTTTGAAGGGTGAGGCACTCTTTTGCTTCAAAGCAACTTTTTCGACGGCGAATTTGGGCAGAACCGAGCAGTTGTGTATCTATGGGGATGAACACACGACTTTGAAATTCGAAATAGCGGGCGGTAAGTTCTATCCTGTATATATTGTAGGATCTCTGACAATTACCCCAACAGTAAGGATATACCCACGGTTCCACTAGGATTCAGGGAAGAGTGTGTTCTCGAATCCGATGCGAATGCTATCTGGGATCTCGAGATTATGCGCGCGTATGCAGCAGGACAAGAAGAGAAGAGACTGGCCCAGAAAGCCGGACTAAACCAATGGCAGGTGTATTCGAGATTCGCAGATTATGCCATGGTCAATTGTCAGACCATCTGCTTCACCTATCAGTGATCGTTGATAAGGTGGAACCATAGTCACCCCATGGAGTACCATTACTGTCATGGATGGAGACTGGGCTGGCGCACCTGCTGGATACGTTGGCTTTTGAAGATCATGTTTTTGGTCTGTCCAAACTCGACCACTCACGAATCTCTGTCGGTCATAATGGCAACGGGCGCAAAATCATTGTTCGAGGATTACTCGGATTTATTGGAGAGATTTGACCTACGCGGATTGTTGACGTGGATCTCTTTCTCTCTACATAAATGGCGTCAACAGGAGCTCCCTCAGACCCTCAGTTCTACGATCGAATCGGAAAAACCGGATCTGCTGACTATATTCCTTGGAGTCTGACTAGCATCCAATCCGGTCTTCAATACTCAGGTGGACTATTCGCAACTCTCACACAGCGCTGTATCTCAGAGCTTAAAAGCAATCAAGCGTACGGCGTCAGTCTTCACTGTGAACATAAGTACTAACGGCAATCAACAACATAACAACAACAGCACAACATCAACAACACATCCACACAACATCTTACCACAATATCACAATGCCGTGATATCTGTCTCGTTTTCATCGGGCGGGAAATCACGAGATCAATAGGGCTAAGTTTGGAGCTGAGTTGAGTGGGTCTCGGTATGGCGCTACCTTATAAAGGATCCTCTAATAAAAAAGAGAGGTACTCATCATTCCGATTCTGGCTCTCAAAACAAACCCCTCATGTAAGTACAGAAGCCGTTCAGCGAACAAACAGCTGTCACAGTTTGATCGAGATCAGGGTTCTGTCATCGATAATCCGCATACGTACCATGGCATCCCCGATCTCTGTGCGTGGAATTGGCAGTAACCATCATTCCACGAATGAGTATGTGCTCCTGGAAATCTACTTATCGGGAACACTCAACGGTAAGGAAGTGCGTGCCAAGATTACCAGGGAAGCACACCTAGTCGACGGTCTCAAGGCGAAAATGCTATTGGGTACTAACATCATTGGACTTGAGAAGATTGATATTATCACGTGTAAGAATCAAGCCTACATAGGCTCTTGTCACACCACTGTCCCTATCGACCTCAAGCCTAGTTCAATTTGGAACTCTCCGTCAAAAGTCAGAGAAAATCCAAGGCCAAATCGCCTTTACAGCGAGAGATGTTACCTGCAAACTTTGAACTCTCCGCAAGGTCATCAGAAAGCTCGAGAAGAGGAACACATTTAAAACTACCAAGAAAATCTCCCAAAAGAAGATATCGAAACACGACGAGGTCCTTGGTGGGGCTTTTGGAAGATTAGAAACATGAAGGCTCTCTGAAGGAGCAATACCAGCTCACCATCAACTTCACCAATAATACTCTCTCTTCTATTCAGACCAAAGTCCAAAAGGAGATGGCCAAAGTCGACAGGAAGAATGCGACGATTAGAGAGGTGGCAAAAACGATCCGAGGCTACGGCTCTGAACTCGATCATTCGGCATGTACTCTCAACCAAAAGCAAGTAAAAGCTTCACCGAAGCTGGTGAACATATCCTATGTATACTTTGAGTCGAACATGGTCACTCCGGTTGACCGAATGCAGTGAATTTTACAGCTTGCATTCAGACTTTTCGTTAAATCTTCCTTCCTGTTCTTCAGTATGACAGCAGCTATTGCAAATCGCATTAGGACCGTTCGTGATCCAAATGTTCAATTCAGCATCTCAGCATGTCAACGTCGTTCGGGGGGGCGACTGTTTTACCGTTCGAGGAGCTCTAGAGGGGTACCTCCCTATTGACGAGCCGCTCGGCGGACTGGATTGGGGTTGCCACTGGACAACACAACAAATCTGGCGAACAGGACGACACCTAGTGGTGTTACTGCGAGAAGTTCACTTAATGGCTATGAACATTGTCCAGGGTGTACTTGTCAGATGTTCGATTCGCTGGCATTTAGTTAATAGTGATCACAACGTCTGTTAGCCAGAGATCTCAAGCCATGCGACTTCAAGAGCAAGGAAAACGCCAGAAAGAAGATCAAAAAGATGAAGCTACACAAGGCTAGGAGACGAGTGCCGTTAAACGGAGCAGGGGCTTTCCGTCTGACATGGATGACGGAAGCCTACCAAGGCCTCCACCGAAGAAAATAGGTGTGAGGACCACCGGTAGTCCACTGAAGAAAATAGGTGCACTACCGTATCGTCTTAAGGCTGAAGGTAGGCTGGAAATGGCATCACGCCGAAGCAGACACGGCCGAAATGGACTGTTGTTGTTACCAACTTTAGCGTGTCAACAATTGCCCACGAACATCAATAATTTTCATCGACCTTACTTCTCTACATACGCTTTTCATCTTTCCCAAGCTTCAAGCTATTTGTATATCTATGGTAGCACGAAGCACTGCAGCCCCAAAGATAAAGGCCATTTCAGCACTTTCGCCAATAAAACTGGCGACGAGGCGTTGGAGCTCTGAAAAGCAGGAATCAGCTGATTTCTATTACGACGAACCCATCGGCGATATCGCTAAGCGCATTACCAAATTCCCCCCTAACGGCTTGGAGCTTTCCGATGCATGGGCCACTGCTATTCTATGATGCTCTACTGTCTCTAACGAGGACCGCGGTAAAAGATGGCCCGCAGTCTTTACGAGTACAGACTATTATCGAACTCCAAATGGGCTGGCGGGAGCTCAAACAGTACGCCAAGATCTATCATCAGTACACGGGCAGAGTATGCCACCACACTAGCGCACGCAACAATGCTAGAAATGCCGGGGTCTAATGTACATGTATTTACCACTGAGAAATACCCGCGTCCTTTTCATCCAAACTATCATGTGGTAAATGCGCTGCTCGTGCAAAGTCGGGGGAAGCTCCAAGATCGTGATAAGGAATGTGAACGTTGTGAAAAGGTGCTGGGGAATTTTATGCACTGCACCCGTCTTCCCGGCATTCTCTCTGGCGGTTGTGGGTCGTGCGTCGCTACAGGCAGGCAGACTGAGTGTACGGTGCGCGATGAAGATGAAGAAGACGATGGAGAGGGGGGAGAAGAGGGGGAGGAAGAGGGAGAAGAGGGGAGTGAAGAGGCGAGCGAGGGGGCGGAGGAGGGGAGCCTTGTCGCCGGCTTCGACGAGTCCACCGGGACTCCTCTACGCAATATGGCCTACCACCACCGAAAGCTCTGCCTGGCGGTGATGACTGACTTGCATAGAATTTCTTCTGGTGCGGACGGGCCGATGGCGATTGAGAAATTCTACTACAAGTATAAGGACCACGGCGCGACTTACTACTATAACCGTATAAAACCGGAGCCAGAACTGCCGGAATACCGTGATCGGATCATAATGGTATACTATATTACGCGCAATTCGACTAAATTGAGCTACTTGACAAAGCTGGTCTACGATATTTGTATTACGCATAGCCGCAAGGTCATCGTTTTCCGTGAAAAACTACGGCATTGTCGAGCTACTTAATATAGCAGCAATATGGGGCATTACAAAAGCTACGGCCAAAGGGATTGGCACTAGTCCTCAATTTCAACGTTATAACTATTCGGGCCAAGCACAAGCGGTGAAACGAGGGATCCAAAGAACAAGGGGACTTAAGCAGTACGCCAGACGTATTGGTAAGGAGAAAAACGTACTATCATACTGTCCGAGGTAGTTGGGAACAATTGACTGAGCAATTTCTGCTAGAGTATCCTCAGAAAGATGATTCAATGGTTGACGAGGATCAGTTTTAATGCCTTACGCACCTGGGTTCTCAATAGCAGCTCCCGAGTGGAGAAGCTCGTGTCTGGCTCTGAGACACTGGGATCTAGAGCTGTGCCATCACAGACTACAAAGAATGACGAAAAGATCGGACTTCGTTTAGATCATGGCAAACAATACGAAAAGGACGGCAAGAAGTATGGTCGCTTAAACCTTCAGGTCAACAAAGGAGCAGAGAATCCCACCCTAAAACAATTGGCAAATAATAATTCCCACAGGGTGTGGGCGACTGCAGATGTCCTGATTGAGGACAAACCATCCAACGCGAGACCTATATAACCTCAAGCAAGGGTGGAAGTACTGTGGAGGCAAAAAATGACCGTCTGGGAAGTAACGTTGCTGCCAAGCCGGCAATGGCAAAATTAGGTGCATAAATAGTTTTTTCTCAGTAGAAGCAAAAGCATCTGCTTTATGGTCATCACCGAAAGCCGGAGACCTTGTCTTGGTGAGGGACATGCAAAAGGAGAAGCACTTTGGACGGAAATTAGAATCAAATTGGATGGGTCCGCGTTTGCTGACGGAAGTGACGCCGTCTGGTGTTTCCAAGGAATTGTATGGGGAGGAAATCAAGAAGTATCATCTGGACGACTTGAAGGTGTATTGCAAGAGACAAATTTCCGACAATGTTACCTCCATTGAGAGAAGAACCATGGTATTTGCTAGATTTCCGGGACAGAGGGCCGTGTGTCTGTGCAGCCCTGCATATCATTCGTGAAATTCTCAGTACTTTGATCAGTAAAATGTGGACAATGACACTGCATACCACCCACAGACTGATGGATCAAGCGAACGAACTAACCAGACAGCGGAGGTGGCCCTCAGGTTCCTGATCCATGCACTGGATAATACTACAAAATGGCCTGACGTGCTGCCTACCATTCAGTCATTTCTCAATAACTCTGGATCTCCCACACCAACAGAAACAGCGTACGGTTTTACAATCAATAGACCTCTCGATCTACTGTTACACATAATACGGACGTCAAGCAAAATTGAACACGCTTCTACACGTGTCTCTGTAAAGGATACCACAGACTTTGCTCAAATGTCAGTCAAATTTCACTATAACCGATCGCATCAGCTAATGTTTCTCAAAGTCAATAATTAGGCACTTCTCAAATTGCACAAAGGCTACAACATCCCAGCAAACGCAGGCATCACCAGCAAACTGACGCAACAATACGTTGGTCCTTTCAAGGTTGTACAATGTATAGGTAGATTGGCCTATAGGTTAGGAATACTACATGATTGGAAGATCCATGACGTGTTTACAATTGCTCAACTTGAACCATGTCCTACTCCCGCAAGTGATCCTTTCAGACGTGCCTATCCTGACGAGCACCTCCTGTTTCTACTAACGATGACGGCTCTATCAATTTGGGGGCCCGCAACTACTGGGAAAGATCTACGCCGCCCGCAAATTCGAAGAAAAAGTCGTCAAAAGTCTACAAGCAACAGGGGAAGCAACCAATTTCACAGGCGGAGGCTTGGGAAGGTTTTCCGATACATCGTCCTGATCCAGATGCATTAGCTTGGAAAGAAAAAGGCAATTAGATGCATCATACTGGCTACTTATCACACAAAATTGGACTTCGGGCTTTTTTCTACTTTCAAGCAGCCACCAAATTGAGCGTCTTATCAATAAGAGGGTGATACGAAACGGTAGAGGACTGGCCACTGAATACCTTGTCAAATGGAAAGGTTATGGACCATTCCGCCTCCTTCTGAGGATTTCAGCACACCAAGGTACATGTCCGCCTAGCTCCTGATGCCCCCGACAAGGAGGTGTGTGTGCATTGACCCAGGTTGTCCGATCACATGCGGCGATCGTGCCATGTTGTCAGACCTGCTAGACTTTGAGAAGAGATTTCAAAAACAAGCATCACCTGTTCCATTAAGAGGCTACCGCAATAAGGTCACCCATGCAACTGAGTATATACTCATAGATCTCTACTTTCCCGGAACTCTAGCAGGAGAAGATCCGGCAATAAGCGGGAACTGGGACAACACAGGAGGGAGAGCAAGCAGCTCTAGTAATGATTCAAACGGAAGTAAATTTGACTGACAACCTGAAGGCAAACATACTGTGGCGCTCACCCTCGAATATCCTAAAGAAGATGAAACGGGCAGACATGGAGGCGTAGAGCTATATCGCAAATGCCCTGAGGCATTAAAACTGTACATGGGAAGCCAGTCTGTGGCTGGTTTGTCAGACGATGCAAAGGTGTCAACCGTGCAAATTTACCTTTTCCAAGCAGGAAATGAAATCACTTACCCTGCCGCAAAATCAGCAGTGGTGAAGGGGTATAGCTTACTTGGGAGGCTGAGCCCTTTTGACACTGCTCTAAGCCAAAAGAGTGAATCCCAGGAAGTAACCCAAGGACAATACAATGCCGAGTTACTCAATTTCTTCCGCAATACTTGTTGGTACTGATGTATTGACTTCTTATAAGTTCATTCTTGATGGCGCTTCTTGATCCGCGATCATTGGAGCCTGTCAATCCCTCAAAATTTCTACTCGGTCAGTTGCTAAACCACATGCTCAGATCAAACGAATAATAAAGGCAAAGTCAACTGCCTCACAACCTCATTATGGCATAGTTAATATGCCTGTCAGCTACCATGGCTCGCTACTAGATGATCGTGACTTTTTATTCGAACCGTACATCTGAGCCCAGGCCTAAGCCGGCTTCGTCCCAGCCAACAGACCTCGGCTACCATGGCATAATTTTCGCGCATGTTGTGGATTCGTCTATGACTTTTGTGCAAGCAAAGAATGCCACCGCCACCACAGCGATGATTGACCGTATCTTCGACCATTTTGACACTTTTGCCGCGCTTATTTAGACGACATGTTTTCTCTATATCCCTAGAAGAGCATATGGCTGCTACCAAGTATCCTACAAGTCAGCAGACTTAGCTACCTGTGGTTGGCGGCAACAGACAAAAGCGTAAGCTCGAAAGGAACCTACCTTAGACGAGCCTCAGATCCTTCAACTTTCGCGTCATCTCTAAACAACGTTTTCGGATGCATCAATCCAGCTAAGCTTGATCCAAAGGTTGAACATACCTTCTCATCAGTGACGATGTTACCGCAAGTGATAGTAGCCAAAAGAGCAAGCGGCAGAGAGGTGATGATGATACCGGGAAAGACAGCAGCACGAGTAAACGAGGATCGCGCAGTAAAAACTTCAAGGTGCCAGATCAAATCGCGTCACTAAGGGGTACAAAGTCTGCGCAGGCTCAAGGCAAGAAATTGTCTAAGCAGAAGCTTATTACGGAGACTTTCATTCCTATGGCAGAACCTAGCGACAGCATTCACCAAAAAGTCATCTTCATAGACAACAACAAGGTATTTTGCCTCCGGTACAGAGCTGGTTGCTAGAGAACTATTCCGTGGGGGACGTGGCACTAGATGCAGAGCTCAAAATGGAGCGTATTCGAATGAGGGCCAACGAGTCCGTGCAAGACTTTATCAATCGTTTCGAGACTCTTGCAACAGACCTCTCATGGAATGACTCTGCTATCTGTCATGCGTTCCGAAGGAAACTATCCATCGAGATACTAGATCGAATCCACCTATGACAGAGATCGATGGGCTATTGGAAGACGTCACATTAGCCCAGTTGGGTACCTCAGAGACGTCCGCTAAGTTCCCCAAAAGAGTAAAGCTCTCAGACTCCGCAGTCGGATTAGTAATACGCTTGGGAGTACCAATCGCGCGCTGCAACCAATGGTGGCCATTAGATTTCAACGCAACAGGCTACGTACTGGGGCAGCCGTCACGAAACCACATCGGGCATGCTCACCGCATCGGAAGTCAGGTTGCACAACTCGGTAACCTACCCTAAGCCAACGGTGGAGATTTCAAAGGAGGTTATCCTTCTGGTAATGCAAGCATGGCAGAGTCGATAGTTCGGACGCATAACGTCAGGAGGCTCTGCTGAGAACCGACATAAGCAGCAAACAGCAGCAATTGCATTAGCAGTGAGGGAAGTGGTCCGCTCATATTGATCGGGAATTTCCATAACGAGGCGCTGGACCACCAAAACAACACAAACAAGAGCAGCAACAGCAGTATTCTCGACTCATATGTGACTTATTGCATGGGAACGGACGGTAATCAACTACTCAAAAGGGCCCGGAGCCAAACGACCACAGAAAATTATCGGAGACGGTCAAAGGACCCCATCGTCAGTCCTCACGTTCGTCAATGGGAACCACTGGATGCTGTGCATTGGAGATTTGAGAGTCTCACAAAACACATGATTCGAATAAGTCAACAATGCTTTGGAATTCTGTGTCTGGTGGTGAGCGACTTGATCAAGTCGGCTGCTTTTTGGAAGACTCGAACAAATATTGCGTGACTCTGCGGCTTGTGATGTGGTACAAGCGGATGTGGAAATCAGTTATGATGTCGGCGTCTACGAATGGCTACCATATGGCCGGGAAGAGGTTAAAAATGCGTTTTCCAATGAAGATGAATAAGGTAGAGGATCTTTTCTCCAAAGCGTCCGATTGCACGTGTTGGACGAAGAATCTAGAGGTGGTGGAACAGTATGCAGCTTGGGCTCGAAACAGGAATAATTTGGACATGGATGCTGGGATTCTCAACATGACCATCCCAAAGACAACTTTCGAGCGCGCGGTCCAATTTTGATCCCAAAATGAGGGAGCTTCGGGAAACGGGAAATCTGGGGTATCTTGAGCTCGACTGTATTCTCTTAAAGGTGCACACCGACGGTATTTTGCAAGAGATTGGTGACTTAGGGAAATTCAAATATATTCAAGATCAGCTTTTGGAAGTATTTAACGAACCGAGTGACGAGCCATTCCATGTTAAGGCGTTTTTTACTTTTATTACCGTAAATTCTTTTTACGACGCATATGTGGGAATCCGAACGGCATAGAAGCGTGAGGATAAAAACCCCCGTGGACCCGTTGGTTCCATCGACGATGGGCCGGTGACGCTATCACCTACTACAACACTAAAGGTCTCGCAGCCCAACCTTACCTAGCAGCTGTAACAGTACTTCTAGGACGTGGGACCAAACAAGACCAAGCCCCGCCACTGGCAACAGACACCATCAAAGCAAGCCGCCAGACCAAATACGACATCGACCCAAGTCTGACTGGGAAGGCCAGAGAGAAGGCCAAGAAGAATGCAGCGAAGTGTCTCAAGAAGCAGCAGATTCAAACTAGCAAAAAGGTTGACGAGGATGGTGATGATGGGAAGGGGGATGGCATGGGAGGAACGGAAGCAGGGTGTAACGGAAGGCGTATCGATTTTACTCGAAGAGGAACAAGCTATTAAAGACGTCAAACACTCCAATACCGTCAAGGCTTAGTTAAGGGTGTTGAAAACCGCGGCTGATGGGGATCGTGTCTATATAGGTCTTCTACGTCTACTCGAAGACTGTGCATATCGCTTTTCCGCCGAAGAGTCAAAATTTTGGATTTGATCTCTTTCTTCCCTGCCGGAGTATATATGTGTTAATCGTGAGAACAGTCTATGCCGTTCACGGTCTTAGCTCGAAGCATGTTTTGAGCAAATTAGCTCTGCCTGACGAGGAGAGATTTCATATCTCAAGGTGGCGCGGTCCAAGAAAGCACCCAGCAATCGACTTTAAGGTCCGGAAAACCGCCACCACCCCAGTAACAGGACGAGGTCGGGGCTCGGGATTCCTGGAGAGGCGTCAGCAAGCCACCGGTATTTACTGAGTGTAGTAGCTTTTGTTCTCTCGAGGCTCCGCTATATACATCACAGCAGGGAGTATGTCTCGTCGCTTTGTTCAATAGCAAATGGAGACCGGGCTTCAGACTCTACATTGGATTCAGCTACGGGCAGTTAGGATTGCAAAATCGAATTTTGAATAATGATACAAAAGAATCCTATCTCGTATTCAATACTCGTTAAGCGGCCGAATTATGGAATGCTAGTTAATAGCCCGAATTATCGAATAGGCCTATGTTATCCACGGACAACAATGAATGGGTATATATTGTCCACGGACAATATAGTACCGGATACAAATGCTCCATCCAATGCGAGCCGCGGCCTACCAGGCCGACCAAAAGGAGCACAACCAAAGCGAAAGTGGACAACATTGCCCTGAATCCAAATACATCGCCAAAAGACAAATCTAAGGTGGCGTCGTCCCCGGATCCGAGTGCACCGGGAGGGTTAGACCTAGCCCTAACCCTTGATTAAGTCCTTACTATATTTCGAATCTATTTGCACCTTCATACATCCTCTTGTATTAAAATAACCCTCTTCTGTACAATGTCGTCTTCTTTGGCCCAGTCTACCACTGCTCAACTCATCATTTGCCCCTTTCAACATCGATTGGCTGATATTTAGTCTACTTAGGGTTTACCAATTCCAATATAACGTTTTTTCAAACCGCTATTATTATCGCCGGCTTTTTTGTGACCTATTTAAACTTTTTCCGCCTCGATGAACGTCAATCAACTATGGTCATTGCGACACAGGATGATATTGCCGAGTTCACCGATGATTGGGGCTGATAGAATTATACGGAAGCCAGTGGTGCCTTGTTTCCAAAGTGCGAGGCCCTGAAGAAGGCCGAAGCCATCATTAGCTTCAAAGATGTAGACCCTGAGTTGATTAAATTGGCAAAGATAGAGCCACGCCGCCTCATGGAGACCCGAGAGGGCTGGACGACGCCCGATAGTAACGTAAGTGGCCTGTTTTGACCCTAATCCGGGCTGCTTAGCCTTGTTTGGACCAGTTCTAACCTAGATAGACTTTGAATGAGACCCATCGACTTTTTAGTATCCTGGTCTATGTCCATGGCACCCACGAGCATAGTAAGAGAAATGCGTGCTCGGGCTGTAAAGACGATAACAATGCTACGGGTGCCTTAATGGGTCCTTTCAAACACTGTAGGGAGGGACAAGCGCAAGGGGCCATTGTTGTAGGCCACGAACAATGATGCCACTCTTGATGATCTTGGGGTGTCCGGTTGCAAATTCCGGCAAGTGCAGGCGTTCCGATAGTTCAGAGAGATAAGAAAAATCAACAAGCCTCTGGCAAAAGCATCTCGAATGACCTCAAGGACTCCTTCAATTGTTTTATCGGCCGAGTCGAGGAATTTTGGCTTCAACGGCCAACTGAGCATCCTAATTCACCCCTAAGCTCAGCCAAAAGAGAGAAAGAAAGCGACGCGCAAGCATACGCAAATACAAAAGATCAGGTTATGAACAGAATGTTGTCCAAGGACGACATCGACTCACAACGTTGGCTGCTGGATCCCGATTCTTTCAAAAGCCTTGCGACTCCTAACCGGGAGACCGGGACGCTCGAACCAGCCGTCGCACATTTATTCATCCCTCCAATCCTCGCACCCATCCAGTTGAAACGTACCTCGGCGACCAATATTGAGAATGTTACGGGCAAGGGTACCTACCGTATCGGAGCCGAGATCCCGTTGTCGAGCTGGCCAAAATGGACCCGATGCGCACGGTCGAGACCCGCGGGAGCTTCAAGATGGACGACACATACGTAAATAGCCTATTCTAACCCTATTGAGGCCTTTTTGGCCTTCTTTGGACCTGCGCTAACAGAAACAGATTATGACGCCGACCTATCGCCTCCTAGGCGTCCTTGTTTATAGCCGCGGGGAGTCCTATCACGATCCTACCCGTTTTTGGGCTACTAGATAATATTCCTAACCCCTACTTCTAGATATATGGTCGTGACTTTTAACCCTTACAATAACGATACCGTTTAGATTACCGGGGTATAGGCCGTACTTAGGGGTAGCTAAGTCCTTGCTCGAATGAGTTAGCTACTAGAGGATAATTAGGTTGAGATCGAGGATCGATTTCGTACTCTGGCGAGAGATACTAATCTTATAGTAGGCGGATTGGAGCGATTAGCCTTTAAGGATACTAATACTATTAAGATAGATAAGCAAATAGAAATCTGTGCGCGAGGAGCTAGGTATAAATTCAAATTTGCTTGGGCTGCAGGAGGGGACACGACCCGTTGTTGCCGGGTCCAATTGGTCCTTTTCGGCACTGTGTCAGCGATGCAAACATAGAAAAGGGCCGATGCGCGTATGTATGGCTCTGTGCAGCCCCAATCTTCTCTGGTTTTCACTTTTTAACACTAGTTTGGCCTCTTGCTAAGCTGCTTAGGCGCTTAGTGCATCTACGAAGCTGGGCCCGACGAACATACGTGCGATTTGACCCACGCAGTGGTCAACAAGGTAGATGAGCGTTCGTTTGGCCCCGATGAGATCTATGTTAGCCGGTACTGACTTGTTAGGCACGAAAATACCCTGCAAAACGTACGATTATAATCAGCGCGATAAAGCTCAGGCATCAAAGCCCAGGCATCAGGCGGCGTCAAGAAAGGTAGTTTAACCCCTTTTGCCCTGGTTTGGGGCCGTCCATCTGATGGATCACCATCGAGCTCTAAATGGGCCGGCGGGAGCTCAAACAGTACGCCAAGATCCATCATCAGTACAGGGCTTGGTTCTGACTGCAGACTTGGGTGTTCCTACCAACGACAACGGGCTTACAAGAAAGACTGGCCAAAGCGCGCTCTTCCCGACACCTGACCTGTTGATCACCAGCAACCTACCCATCATCAGCAGTGAAGTGGCAACCGAGGTGTCAAGTTTCATGAGAAATGTGCCGCCAAAAGGTCGGCCAGCGTGCGACGAGATTACAAACACAGCTCCGGTCATAATGCAAAGTATACTCTCCCCACATTGCACTGTTCTCACCTCACTGCACTACATGCGATGTTTCTCTAATCCGTCATTGTTACCAGCAGACACGGGAAGACTGGCTCAGAAAGCCGAATTAAACCAATGGCTCCTCCCCATCATCATCAGCAGTAAGTCTCTCCGCATTTATATGCGACAGTCTCTAATATATGATTATTACTAGTAGAGGGAATCACGATGGCCAACGGTTCATTTTAATATGTCAGGGGCTGAATTGGATGTCTTCGCCATCTTCAGATTGCATGCAGGGGGATCTGATTTGGATCCTGCCGCTCTACGGGGGCACTACCGCGATACACTCATAAACTATACATTCGAGAGAAACGGGGGAATTGCGCAGACTACCGGTCCCGATGTGCCCACATGGGCCCACTTCAGTGTAGCCTGGGATATCCTTAATTGTTCACTTTGGAACATGCCTCGTACAAGTTTTGTGACACGAAAGCCAACTGAATCAATGAGCCGGTCAAGAGACCTCGAGATGCCTCGAAGGGCTGCAACACTCACAAATATGCCGACAGAGAATATTACGTATGATTTCGATCCGAGAATGAGGGTAGCTGTCAAGAGTTTCAACGAAGCAGTAATCCGTAAGCAGAAACCTAACATTCAATCTATACTGGGAACTATTTAGAGTTTCAAGATGACTGGGCTTTGGCCGAACACACGGATGCTTCGATCTGTGCAAATGGTCCGCGGGAGAAATGCGACCGGTTCAAAGATGTTGAAGCCTCCCTCGTGATGATTTCTAGCTAGAAATAAGTCGAACTCGCTAAAGAGTATCCGCAACGCGTTGTCGATACTAAACAACATGGACTCGGCTCGAAATTTTTGTGAGTAGCCTTGTTCGACTTTATGTAGGTCTTCTTAGCTTTATTCTTACCATTTTCTAATCCGAATAGATCCTTGGCCATAGAGATTCCCCGGTAGGTACCCTACTCTATGGTAGAGGGGACGAGGGGTTTTAGAGAGGCCGGCAGGTCCTTTGTATCAGAAAACCTCTTCTAAGGAAATACGGACGTCCCCACTTGACGCTAGTACTGCTAGCATCACGATGGACAACCACTAACCGGGGCTTGTAGCGGGCCTTTCATATACTTCGTGAAATGTGCTGGACATTGGACACTAGTTGCTCAGCTCCCAGTTCATTATACCTTTGGTCCTTTGGATACGCGGCTGTCGGATTGCCGTACCATCCGAGCCCAGGAGAACCGAGATCCATGTCTCATTGATGTTTAAGCGGAAAGCCAGTGAAAGCAGGAGCTACTTCAAAGCTTCTCCCAGCCGCGAAGAGTCTTCCGATCGCGACGAGTCTCATGGGGGAACAGAGTGTACTCAGATTCCAAAGGGTGTCAGCGCCGGGACTTTTAGACGGGATTACCATGTCGTCTAATTTCTGGTCACTCATCCGGCAGGATTTTTTCAGATTATATTAACTCCCTTGGCGGAAGGAGTCAGAGAGAAGCACATTGACAACCTCCAACACTCCCTAAGTCTTCTCAGTCGAACATCGTGCTGAGCCAGGGAGTCCACCAAGGTCCCGATCTTGCGAGTAACACCAATTGCTTGATAATAACACCGGTACCCTGTGTACCATCGCCCGCGCCGTCACGGATATTCACTTGTCCCATTTCCATCTGACCAAGATGCTCAAGGACCTCCTCAGATCACGATATCGTAAATGTCCAGTTCTTTACAGACCAATTCCTATACAGAGTCCAAGGGGTAGTCGAGACACTGTTAGCCGATAATAGAGCTGTCTACGATGACAGAGCTGTTCGCGATAGTGAATATTGTCCCGATACTGCGTAGGAACTCAAGACTTTGTGGCATTGTAATAGGCTAGAGAACGACCACTTCGTTACGAAGATGGTAGAAGTAATCACCAACCAGGTGACGTGCGTTCTAGGCCATGACCAGATTACACCTGAAAATCTTCGGCTAGGTCTACCACGTATTGATTTCCAGCAACGTCTGGCTGGTGTTTATATCATCATCGGCACCCATAGAGATGGTCGATACTCTATATATATCGGATCGTCCATCCATCTTGCATCACGGATCAAGACCTACAAACGGAATGTTCGGGCCGTACGCGAAGGCGTTGACCACGAGGGTAAACAGTATTACCATATCATACTCGGCAAAGACGGATAGACCGCAACGTACTACTCTCTAGCCATCTTTACTCAGAATACCAGTTTTATTTGGATACACCTTTTTGAGACGATTTTTATCGTTCTCTTCAAGTCTATTAAACCAGACTGTAGAGGGTATTGACATACTGACACATGTAATAAACTTTGACACAAGCTAGCCGAGTATTTATTGGAAAAATGCTGCTCAAGTCTACCAGTAGTGATCAGCCTCAACAGGTGTATACCGACCAGTGCGGCGGCAGAAAAAGGTCCGAGCTTTGCTAGGAAAGTCGCTTAGGACCAGAGCGGGATTTGTTGGAAAGCACAAAAGAAACTACATACAATACGGGGTTAAATCTAGTCCACAATGGCGTACGTACGACAAGACGTGCCCCTTCGAGGGATATCTTTATTAGAACTGTTATAGACAAGGCAAGCCTCGGACCAAGGCTAAGTAGGAACGGGTTAAAGAAGAAGCGAGCAATGGGACCAGAATAATTCCTGCCCTGGAGAAACGAGAAGGAAATAGCGTTCTTATTAAAAACCGTGGAAGAGGGATCATGACCTCAATGGTCACACTGGGCATTTACTTTGGACTGGAGTGTATTTGTTCTGCTGTACACTGACCCCCACAAGTTCTCATCAACACTCACCTCTCATTTTCGAGTCGGCGTCCTGGCCACTCCATCAGACCTCACAAATCCTCTCTTTTCAAAACCTTGATTTCGTACTCGTGTTGCCACTTTGTGATGAAGGTTTCGACACGATACTTTCAGTCACTGATAAGTTCTCAAAACGAATAACCTATAACCCTGGCACTACTATATGGACGGCTACTTAGTGGGCTAATACACTACTTGATAGGCTCGAAACACCGACTAGGGTATTCCCAAGGCACTGATTTTAAACAGAGACCGCAAATTTCTTTCGGAAATTTGATAAGCATTGTTCCAACGTCTAGGTGTAGGCTTACTCTATTCAACAGCCTACCACCCGCAGACCGACGGAAGCAGTGAGCGCACAAATCAGACTGTAGAAATCGCGATGCGTTTCTATATAAATACGATGCTTGAGAAGTCCCCTTAGTGGCCGAGGATCTTACCCCGGCTCCAGTCATTACTGAATAATTCAAATCATGGCCGCACCCCGATCTTCCCAAACACAAATGGATTCGTGTTCCGCATGGATGGATTGGGAACGGCATGAGAAATTGTATCTACCAGGATTGCTTTTGCTTCCCTCACACAGTGTTTGACTTACAGCGTGGTCGCTGTGATTTTCTTCTTCATTCCGGGAATGCTGTTTTCATCAAAACTCACCAGTCCATTCCTCCCCTTCAGAGTCGGTGTCCTGGCCACTCCTTTCACCTCCCGCAAATCCGAGGATTGTTTGGTCCCGAATTTCAGAGCCAGCCCAAGTTTCTGGCATTACATCAATGCAAGATCTCTGTTACTCTACACCCAACCTCCCCAGTATCGCCAGGTCAGTCAAAACGGTCAAACCAACAACGAGACAGACCAAAACCAATCACGACGTTACTATGAAAGTATGTTTGATTTAAAATGCTCAGAGATTGATAATTTACGAAGATTCTGAATAACAGAGTCTGCGGCTATAGCAACACTTGTCTCATCACTCAGAAAAAGGAGTCGGTCTGTGTCCAAGGAGAAAAAATTGCACGATGGGACACAAATTCGCCGGCCTATGAAAAGGCCTTTGAACGCCTCTCCACATCCTTTCCTTCTCACAGCCTACAATCTGGTAGGCACTGTCTTAGAGGCAGGCGCCATCAGCCATACGCTTACGACGAGGAGTCTTCAGAGCCTAGTAGCCGCCACAGCGGCGGACCCTATTGCACCAGCAACCCCAACACTCCTCGGCACCCCCCGCCCCCGCGCTGACCCTACTCATGCTGGTATTGCTAGGAATCACAGCCCTCCAACTCCTAACAAGAGACGGCGCCGCCTGTCTTTTGGCTTCGTTGGTAAGCTAGACAAATCCTTAACTAAGGGGTAGCTGCTAATATGACACAGTTCGGCTGCTCGCGCTAATGGGCATTTTTAGTTACCTGTTGGACTAGGGGGTCCTTGACCCCAAGTCTTTTGTTGTACTGGCAGGACGCCTGCTGGCGTCCTGCTAGGAGTGTGGAAAAAGTCGGGACTGCCTGGCCATGAGCGAATGCAGTCTTTGGTTCTCGGGACTGCCATGGACGGTATGACCGCCGCATCTCCAAGTGTGCCCGGGATAGATCGCTTGTTGCTATTACTCCGTCCCTGTATATTGTGAATGAGCGTTTCAATATTTCAAAGCCACTGAGAGACATTTGGCGGCCACTGTGTCTCCTTGTCGCAAACAACACTGTGATACCAACTTCAGGTGGTATGAAAAAGAGACGACTAGCATTATACTCGTAGGAATTTCTAGGAGTTTAAGATTTTTCGGTCATGGCCTTGGATACGAGACAAGAGAGACTGATATTGGGGGGCCTATAGGACGGCAATTTGTAGCCCTCTGCAAGGGCGTGACCCAAGCTCAAACCGACAGGGCTACGCTTGAGAGCACCTACGAGTAAGATCAAGATGTAAGATATCTTGATCGATAGTCTTGAGCGTGAGGTCGCGAGTCTTGACCGTCGACTTGCCTTCTCGGGTAAATAAAGCTTTTTATCGGGACAGTTTGGGATGTATCACTTCACGGTCGATTCCCGTTCACTATACACTTTTTGGCCTTCTTGCGTGGCGGTCTGGTTGCTACTTTGCCTCTTCTTATCTTGCTCTTTAGATCCTGAAGGCTTCACAAGCAAACCATTACAGATATGCGTGCTTCTGCCTTGTCACCTTCTTCTCAGTTACAAATCCAGTCTTTGATATAGAGACAATATCTTCTTTATCCCCTGATCAGAGCACTTTGGGTGGTGGTACAACTGTTGTAGAGAGGACCCGCGCAAGCCCGCGTCAGCCCGTCTCGATTCGATCCTTTTTGAGTGGCACTACACCGAGCCAGTTTGAGATGATAAGGTTCGCTGTTGAGTATTTCTAGAACAGTTCCCTAGTTTTGAAACTCTTCTTCCCCTCTAGTTACAGCGATAATGACTAAAGTGAAAGAGTATGCGGGTAAGCGTCCGAGAGCGAACGCGAGTACCCTCTTGCCCTCAGGGCCAGGAGGTCAACGCCAAGACATCAGTGAGCCTCCCAAGTCCGAAGATAGCCTTGACAGTCATGATCGTGCGCGTCTTCAGCAGGGGCTGAGATATATTGACAGGGTGGCGAAGCATCAATATACGTGACGGGTAGTGTGAGAAGGAGGATTAAGAAGCTTGCCGAGTTTGCCAGACCGTTAACTCATAACTAATTGACCATGGAAGAATCCGTTAGCGAGGCCGATCGAATTTCGCATAAAGTTGCTAGGGCGACGACGAAGAAAGGTACTTCTCTAACGCGTTTCTCCCTATTCTTACTCTTGGTTCGTTAAAGACGTTCCTATATACTAAGGTACTCTTTCGACTTTTTACCAATCCCTTTATACCCAACTACGAAAAGCTACAAGAATAAAGGAACAGCCCCCAAACACCACAGTAGCACGGGAAAATGGCCATACAATATCGTATTTGGAAACTATCAGATGCACGGGAGAGAAGGAAATGACACATATTTGGTTTATGGGCGCAAGCTTACCACGAAACGAGACATTGCGAGTTGTCGACTATGCGTGGAAGCTGGCATTGTCTCAACCCAGTGCTAACAGTGGACGGCACCAGATCTCTCTCCCCAAAGAAATCTTTCAACCTCTCCAGATCCATCTCCCAAAAACAATATCAATACGACCAATTATAACAAGCCAAGTCCGCGAATAAAGCAGTTGAAAAAACCCTGCGCGAAAACCCGCAAATAAAGATGCGAAACTATTATCGTTTAATCACATGTCTTAAGATGATTAGCTGCGATATCTCATTTGGCGATGAGGAGGTCGGTGCTTGGTTAGACATGAACAGGAGATCATACGAGCTATCTACCTCATTTGCCGCTGCCAGGTCGCAGTGCTTGCACCATCTCTCTCCCGACAAGAGAGCTTGACTTAGTTTTTGCTGGCTTTATGTTTCGCGATATAGACACGCAGAGATCTTATGAACAGGAACCTCTAGGTTGCATGTTAGTATACTAACTTTGCCCGTACTTAACCGTCTCAAGAACTAGGTCACCGACTACATCAACCAGTGGGGTTTTGGAGCTTGGACAGAGCTATTTGTGACCGGTGTGTAAACAGCAAGGTCTGGGACGGCAAACAGTTCCATGGGGATCTGGGAGAGCGATTACATCTCAAATCTACGTACTCATCGGCAGAATTCACCATCATGTGTGCAGATCCGGATGCGGAAGTCCGCACCCCTTCCACGCAGGACCAACAAACTTGGTGTCTGGGTGACTTCTGCCCCCCCTAGTATCGTTTTCCACCGGACTGGGACGTCCTTGCCCAGATACCCCCTGCCAGTGCATCAATGGTCGTCAACGGCGCTGCCTTCACTCCTATGAATAATCCAATCATCGAACTCGCCCAAACCACAGCTCACATTCTCGAGCACACAATTCCCAAAGCCAAGCGCTTCAAACCGTCCACAATCAGGCCCTTGAACGCTCGTGTTGATACCCCAACCCCAAGCCCTTTAAGTTCACCAAAGGTTCCAAATTCTGAACATGACACCGGCCTAGGAGATCCCGAGCCAGAGAATAGTACCCCAGAAGACGCAGACCCAGAACACAGAGATCCCGAGCCAGAAAATGGTACCCCAGAAGACGCAGACCCAGAATATAGTACGGCGGCCGATGCAAAGCCAAAATTCTCTCGTATTCCCATGTCACCAGATGACGAAGACGATGTCGCACTCCTTCACGAGGAAATTGGTAAGCTCCGAAGTGACCGCGATATGGCCGACTTCAAGTACGCGACTATGGTAGAATTCTCGGCCCATCAATACCGTGTCATCAGTATCTTGAGTACCTATATCGCGAATTTAAAGTCTTCGCACGACAAGAGAGAAAAGCGTGAGATTTCGCAAAAGATCAATCAAGTGCTTGACCGGGCGGAAGAGATTATATACAAGCTGGGGACGATGATTCCCGGGATGGAAAAGCTTATCGCTGATCAGGAGGACCGCCAACACTTGCTGGACTGGATCACTGGGAAGGGGAAAAAAGTGGGCCCTAAGGGGTACGATAGTGGAGATCCGAAACAGTAAGACTCGATACTCTATTAAACTATCCTTTCTAACCTAATTAGCTCCCGGAGATGGATGGTGTCTTTAGACGGCTACTGGGCGCATATCAACATTGCTACCTATGATCAAATCTACCTGGACCAAAGTGTGATAGGAATAGTTGAACCATAATCCTATGAAGAAATCCTATGAAGACATCCGCAAGGCCCAAGGCGAAAATATGCTGGCCGAGGATATCAAGGAACAGGATCAAATGTTCAGAGACAGCTAAGCAAGGACGGCTGAGCTGTAGATTCAGTAGCAACAAGGCAGCGGAAGACTCAATGGACTAGTGGATTGGTGCTATTAGTATAGCAAGTTGGTATTCAAAAGCAATGGTTTATTGGTGCTCTCGAAGTAAGTAAGCCAGGTGTGGCTACCATTATCGAAGCACTGAAAGGCTATCAACTTAGCAAGGACGAGCTTCAATTTCTATAGAAGTTGTTCGTGGACAATATAGACGTATTGGATAATAACAAGTATGACCAGTTCCTTGCCCTATACGAACAAGTCCATGCGGCCGCCGATGAATTCAATGAGTGGCATCAGCAGCCTACCACTACAGGACTTGTTTTAGAAGAGGAAGATGCGGCAAAGGAAATGGACGTCACGCTTGAATGACCTCGCACCACAATGGAAATAGGCATAATGGATGGCTCGGCCGATGCTACAAAGTCGCCAACCACTGGACTTTACGCCATATCGGGAGGCTTAGATAATGACGATTCGAGCAGCCCCATGCCTGAAGAAAATAAGGCAGGTGACCCCGCCGTCACAACTGACACTACGGAACAAGCAGCAACCGATTTCACTGAATTTCCGAATTTGCAGGCCGTACTCCACCCAGGAGTCGTCCAGCTGCAACACCGCAGTACGAGGAGAAGGATGGTTATTATGACTGTGGTCGACTGGTGGTAGGATAACACTATAATGACTATGTCAGCAAAACAGTACAGACGGCAGCTGAGATGTGCAATCTACGAGAAGTTCTCGAGAAGCAAAAGATGCAAAGATAATGCGTGAAGTTATGGTGATAAATCCTAAACAGTATCTTGTTCAAGTCCACCACAGGGCAGTTATAGGCTCGAGTCGTGTCTCAAGAGTGGAAAAATCATTGCCGGCCTAGAGGGAGCGCAGTTCGAGTCTTATTAACTCTAGAATGTGTGGACAGCGGATCTTTCAATATCTCCGGTATAATGCGTATGGTATCAGTGCTAAGGTCAGTCTGCTATCAGAATCTCATTTGGCCATCGTGAAGATGAAGGAGCTTGAAGGCAAGTGGAGTTACAACAGGATCTTTTATTTTCAAAGGGGCCCACAACGCTGGGAATGACGCCATCGCAAATCTGGAGCTTCTTGTCTGTCTCATACTAGATTCTTTGCTAGATGGGAACGATGACTACCGCGAATACAAGATGGGTACATTTACGAAGCTATCCAAACACTCGGACATCGAATTGACGAATGGAGGATCGCGCATCTACTACAACATCAACCATTCGGCATTTTCACCTCCCGCAACCACATTACCAGTTGACGCAATCAATCACTACCTTGCCGACCAGGCAGGTCTTGTATGGAACTATGTTTCTCAACGTTACCCCATACAATTCCTCCCAAGGCAGTGCTTGTTGTTACGCTGTTTTCTACTCTATCCATTGGACCAAACATCAATTTGTGCGACGCGTGCTGCGACGCGTGTTCGTGATGACCTCGTCATGATCGTCCCCAAGTTCGTTCCCAAGTTCACCATGTCTGAAGCCACAGACGCACCAGCTCCATCGTCGCAATCTCCACCTCCAATACGCGCACCCGAAAAGTGGTCCGAAGGCAAACCAATCACTTCGGATTACTACTACGACGATGAAAAAACAGATAATCGGTTCCCACCCGATAATCTGGATCTAAGTGATTTCTGGAGTGCCGAAATTGTTCGATCGGGAATCAAAGCCAGGGACCGATTGAACCAGTGCCAAATCTTGGCCACTGGGCTCATGTGGCGAAGATTCTTCGAAGATTTCTACGACGCTGCCTTCAGTGTCCATGAAAAGCTAGGTAGGGAGGAAATATCTCTGGGAGAGGCTGAGAAACAAAATGACGAGCTTCATGATACTGGAAGGCCCCCAAAAAACGTTCAATTTGATATTCTGAGAACTCAGATTGAGCGAGAATTCGACCCGGTACGATTGACAGCCCGCGGGGAGAAGAACTACACTGAACGATCGCGGCACTGGAGCGACGAAGTGCCGCCCTTACGAGCTACGGGGATTACATAGCACAGGGTGATTAAACCGGTGCTCAAGATTGATATGACCCATTCTTGAAGAGATAATCGTTGATTGGGTCTCTTATTCTCTTACACTTCTTGATACCTCGATTACCTCTCCACTTGCTTCGAGTGGTCCTTGGGCCACTTGTTTTATTGTACTCCTGGCAAAGATCAATATTTATTCACGAACCAACTCTCACCTCTTCCCACTCATTTAAAATCACCTGTTTCTTCGAGTGGCCCTCCCTGTTGCTATCGGGATTGGGATGCTACGGAGTTGCAGATGGATTGTGAGGATGACGATGACAAGGAGATGGAGGAGAGCCGATCCTATCTGAGAGCCGCCATGAAACATATTGAAAAAGTATTGCCGGCGGAACAGTTCTTTGTCCTCCAGCCCAAAATCTTAAATGAGAGACAGGTTACGTTTAGAGTTGAGAGAATTCACAACCGAAATAACGCTGAAGCCAGGTTATGGCTAGAACGATGTAAATCCCATGAGGTGTCAGGAACAGATAGACTAATATAAATTCGTCTATGGCTTTCTAAAAAAGATAGGCTATCTTTTTCCTCCTGACAGCAGCTGAAGACAATATCCCACCAACACAGACGCGCAAACGAAAGGTGGAACTGAAGTCGGCCGAGTCACCGGAGTCAGTGGAAGCACTGCTTGAAATGCCCACCAAGAAGGCTCTATCCGTTACTGCAACCCCTACCAAGAAAGCCCCATCAGTTGCCTCCGTCAAGTCAGTTGAAACACCATTGAAGCCTGCTCTAACGCCAAAGAAGAGACGCGGCTTTGCAGACATGCTAGCGGTGCCAGACCCGTCACTACTAGACCTACAAGCGAAACTTGACACCGCAAACGCCAACGTAAAGTCTTTGACAGAACAACTCGGCGTATTCCAAGATGCAAATTCAGACCTCGTCCTAAGGAACAGCGAACTAAGCGATTCTTATGACAGCCTTCGTCACCAACTCAACGAGCAGGAAACTGGGATGACGTTCCTAGTCAGATACGGACGCGTGTACCACACTACGTTGGTGACTATTGCCAACGCAATCACGAAATACGGACTTCCTAAAGAAGACAACGATTACTTATGCGCATTACTTGCGAAGTCCACACTAATCTCAGTCAAGAGAATTCTCGAAACGCCGCCAACCACCATCGCGTCAAACTTTACATAATTGTCAACACAGTCAAATCTGCATTCGTCTTGTTAATCCTTGTTTGCGCAAGTTGTATGATCACCAGTATTAGTCGCGCCGCTACAATGGCTATGTATAAGTGTTGGATTCTAGTCATCGTTGTACTAATCACTCTCGCAGAATTCAAGACAGAAGAACGTTCCGAAGATTCCGATAATGATCTCACTCGTTTGCTGTGCGCCCAGTCCAATGAAGCCCAGTCTAACCCAGCAACACCATCTCGTCGAGGGAAGGTGGGTAGGCCGCTTGGACCGCAGCCAAAACGAAAACGCGATGAAGAGCTTAGTGAGAACCCAAATACTAAGCGCTCAAGACGCAGCACAGATACCTTCACCGGGAGCGAGAAGATAATTGAACGGGCGAAGAAGGCAGATATATCTGCTATAAGCTACGCAGTCAAGAAAGCGAAGCGACAAGATCCTAATATTGATGCTGCTGCTTTGGATAAAATTCGCAGCGATACAATTGATCGAAGGTAAGTCCCTTCAATAATTCTGGTAATCATTGTAGTCATCTAACGCCTTTATAGGATTGCTGAAGGCAAGCATGCAGAAGTGATTTCGCGTACGATTTTGATTTGCCACCACGGAATTCGAACGTGGAAAGTTTGACCCTCCAATACTTCGACAATAGTGGTGTCATTAGGCTTGTGAGCTTTGAGTGTGGGTGAAATAGGTGGTACCGGTGCTATGACTACCGTTTGCGCCCTTGCAATATCATTGTTGGGCGATATGCCCCAACAAGCTGACACTGCTGGTTTTCTCTGTCACAACGCAGTCATGGGATGCCGTACCTGCTTCTGCGCGAAATCGGAGAGGGCTGAGACTGCCTGGGTATGGGTTCGGACAAGAGACTACGACATTTTCTTCTCGGCTGCTACGTTCATCTCTCAACATCTTTCTTGACGCTCTTCAAATTCTCCTTTCTCGGTACACCCGACCGTGAATACACGTCTAAGATCATTCACTCGTATATCCTGCCCATAAGTAGGACTCTTCCTCCCATATCTCCTCTATCTTTCTTCCACATTCCACATCAGCATTCACGCGGTTTCTGTCGTGGCCTCTTCCCTTCTTTCACTGAAAGCGTTGGATGAGCTCGGCAAAGAAGGTCTCGCCATTGCTATCATTGAGGAAGAGAATAAAGGCGAGCCTACACAGCTTCGGACAATAAGCCAAGAACCACCAAAGGGGATGGATTTTGCACGTCGCCAGATTGCATCCATGTTGTATTTCATGGACACCTCTTTGCTCAAAGCTATGATCCAGGGTCAGCTGCCTCGTCTAGCGGAGGTTGAGTCATGCAGCACAATGCACATCAGGCGGATTCTACCAACACTTCCAAAACCATCCCTTCAAAAGCTTCACATTTTATCCACTCTTCCTTCTTCACGCAGGCATTGATAAAGATCCTGGAGAGCCAACCAGACTTGATTTACAGAAGGCAAGCTACCCCCAAGAAAAAAGAACGTTATGCTAAGCAAGTCGACTTTGGGGTAATCCTGAAGCTTTCAGAGGAGGATATTCGAGCTACTCATATCGTACCGCATCCACTCGACCCCGAACTGGCTGCAAACATTTTGGGAAGCGGCTCCAGATTGCGTATGAATTCATCTGACGACTGCTTGCTGATGCACATCAGCGTTGAGGGATCCCTTGACAGTGGGAACTTCTTTCTCTTACCAATCGACGCCGGCGAAACACCAATACTGCGGCAAGCGTGCTGAAGAAGCTCATCCAAAAAAAGCTGCGAAGATACCTTAAGCTCATCCCGAATACTCAATGAAATCTCCAGCCCACGCTTGCTCCAAAATACGGCAAATTCAGACTGGCCGATAAAGGATATCGTACAACAGTAGAGACTAGTTTTAACTCTTGTACATCATATTACGGAAATGTATCAATCTGAGCCGTGGTGAAGTTTAGTGGGATTGTGATCAAAAAGAGGGGTTATCATGGGGTCAGAGCGAGTCTCCCGATTCAATATGGCCAAACTTTCGGTGGAGTTCTAGCGTCTTTGAGAGCTCGATTGTAATAAAATAGATGGACCCAGCGCCCGACAGGATCCTATAGCTGCGGTTAACAATTGCTTATGCCAGTGATAGCCTGGGGGAGATATTATAGCTGCGCGGGGCCGGGCTTGGCAGGAGGGAGGGGAGGGAGGGGAACGCTCACCTCATACGAAGATATGGTTGACACAGATCATTATAACACTCGTTCGAAAGCCTACGCATGGCAAATCAGTATCTGACCAGAACAACCTCTTACACATAGACCTCCCTTCAGTCACCAACGACAGCTCTCACAGTACCGAACTGCCCCTACACCTGATGTTCTTGAGCGATAGCAAGGAACTACATAGATTGCTGGTGCCAATGTACCCACAAGGGACCTTTTGCTCACGCTGGATGTAATAGAAATCGTCGCCTGCAGACTGTATCCGCATCCCGATTTGCGCAGACAGGCAACATTTTAGCGGCGGTGGGCTCCCATCTAACATCGAAAGCTAAGAATTGAAGACCTGGAAACTTAGGTGGAGGAGCAAAACTTACTAGTGGCTCCGGGGATCGAGGTGGCCTGGATGAACGATGAATAGTATATCTTGTTGACGACATTCTCTCCGTGAACCTCGTGAATAAAATAATGGCTTGACAGCGAGCGACCACTTACGACATCTCCTTTGAGCCGCTTGCTAATCACGGCAAAATCGACACAATTTGTAAGACTCGCTCTTCTCACGCGAGACCTTGGGCTTAAGATACGGACATTTTTTTTTTTTGGCATCCCAGAGGGAAAGCCCAGGAATTAGGTAGGGCGCAGTACGGGGGTAATAGTCGGGACGCGCCCACTCTCTGGAAGATTAAGGGCAAGAATCACGACGAGGGATGCAGCTACTCTACTCCAGTGAGAGACGGGAGGTGATGAGTTTGCATGAACTTAAGTGTATACCTAAAGATCCCAATAGTAGACCCTTCAAGTGCCGATAGGGCCCGAAGGCTTACAAGGAGGTCATGGCGTTAAACTATCACGTTAAGAGCTCCCGCGATTGCAAGACTCCATCTTCACAAGAGACCTTGGGCATAAGATAAGGACATGGAAGGGTATCCTGCAAAGGGGCTCTCGGTCGACTGGCTTGTCCCGATGACCGCTAGAGACGGAGACTTCGAGGCTGAATTCTCTACCCGCTTGGAGAAAAGTTGCTCCCTAGCCGAAGAGTCCAACCCTTCGTTACATAATCCATCAATTGCGAGATTATGTACTCGGTTTCCCACCCCCCCCCCCACACCAACCTATCAAACCGCCAACCCCCCCGAATCCCTCTGCCTCGGTTCCCCCGCCGCCTCAAATGTGCCATTCGGCAACCTCCTCAAGCCCTGCGCCGTCGACAATCCCGGCGCGACCCACGTTATATTATGGCCGAGAGATTTCATAAAGGCCGTGGTTGCGTTGTCGTAGGCGTATTCGAAGGAGACGAGGTTTGGTTCGAGCTAGTTGGAGGGGGGAGGGTGTTAGGGAGGGAAGGAAGAGGGGGGTTGGGGGGAGGGGGGGAAGGGGAAAGGCAGGAGGGGAAAGAGGAGGGGGGTTGGGGGGAGGGGGAGAAGGGGAAAAGCAGGAGGGGAAAGAAATGGGGGGGGGGGGGGGGGGAAGGGGGGGGGAAAGGGGGGGGGGGGGGGGGGTGAAAGGAGGGAAGAAAGGCGGGGAGGAAGGTGGGAAAGGAGGGGTTAGGGGGTAATGGGTTTAGAAGAAGGGGATGGAAGAAAGAGGGCAGGGCTAGGAAGAAAAGCAGTATAAACGTACTTGATCATGCAGTCTTGGTTCCACCAGACTCTCCTTCACCGTCTCATTCTGATCAAGCACATGCCACAAATTCTGCACCGTGGCCGTAATAATGCGACTCCCCCCGGCCGACCCAATCACAAAATATAATGTCCCATTATCGCGGTACTCCACAATCGTAGGGGAGATAGATGACAAAGGGCGTTTCCCCGGTTCGATGAAATTGGCCGGCGAAGGTCTATAGCCGAAAGCGTTTGACTGATTCGGGATTGAGAAGTCGTTCATCTCATTGTTCATGATGACGCCCGTTTCGGGGACGACGAGCTGGCTGCCGAAGAGGAGGTTTACGGTTGTGGTGAGGGAGATGGCCATGCCTGAGGCGTCTGCTGTGACGACGTGGGAGGTGCCGTGGCTGATGGTTTGGATTGGGGGGTTAGGGGGGTGTTATGGATGGGGGCATGGGGTCAAGGGGCTTACGTTTCGAGGGATTGGAGACCGGTGGGATCGTAGGCTGAGACGTTTAGGGTATGGAAATCTGAGATCTTGCTGCGGACTCGTTCGGCGGTGGTTTCGTTGAGCATTTCTTGTTGGTATTCGTTGAGGCCTGGGTCGTATAGTGGATCACCTAGATTGGCTCGCTGTTCAGGTCAGCGTCACTCTTTTCGTTTCTGATAGAGCAGTGGACACAATGCTAAAGTATTCACCTCCCCATAGGCAAACCTCATTGCCTCGTCAAGGCGATGAGTGCTAAGATTCAGGGTCGAAGCCTCGCCAATGTCACTGTAACCCTCAATAGTCTTCATGATAGATAAAGCGACTGTGCCTGATGAGGGTGCAGAGCAAGCTGTCAGCTTGTAGTCTCGGTACGTAATTTGCGCGGGTTTCCGTATAGCGACAGTGTAATTTTTCAAATCCTCTAGCGTCATCGTCCCATTGGCGGCTTTCAAAGCCTGGATCGTAGCATTTGCAATGGGCCCAGTATAGAAAGCATCAGCGCCTCTTTTAGAGATGGTTTCAAGGGTGTCTGCGTAGCGCCGGCGTGTGATGGTCTCATTCAGACCGAGGAGTGTTCCATTGGGCGCGAAATCAATGGCAAAATCTGGATTTTTAGCGAGGAAGTTGGGTCCATCGGCGATCGCTTCGTTCTCATAATTGACTAAATCTTGGGTGACTGTGAAGCCATTGCGTGCAAGATTGATGGCCGGTCTCATGACGTGTGCCCAAGGGAGTTTCCCATAGTGCTTGTGCAAATATTCGGTGCCACGAAGTTCACCAGGGACTCCACTTGCAAGGCCTCCGAATAAAGAGAGGTCTGTGTCATTGTTGTACATGTCCCTGAATGCTGCAGCTGGTGCCTTTTCACGAAAGTCGATAAATTCGTACGAGCCATTGCTGCCGCGTACGATCATGAAACCACCACCTCCGAGTCCGCTGTGATACATGCCAATCACACCTACACAGAAAACTGTGCCAACCAACTGCAAATTGGATATCATCCCGATTAGCAAGCTCCAAGTGCGATTTGCGCAACTCTTGCAGACATACAGCATCTGCAGCATTTCCGCCATCTTTGATAAGATCGACTCCAATTTTGCTGCATACTGAACTCTCAGAAGCAACTGCTCCTAATCTATCCTTAAGTTCATGTTGGTCACTACTACGCTTGTACCCAGATGCAGGAGGAGCCCAGGCCAACGCTGATTGGCCCAGCACCAACGCCAAGGCCAAGTAGGAAAGGAGTTGATACATTGGAAGGTGAGTAAATGATTTCGCACGTACAAAGCAAAAAGTGAGAAGCAGAAATCCATCATGCAAGTAGAAGGATTGCCAAGCCAAGAATATGAGGGGTAGACAGGTAGGGCCATCACTAAGACTCCAAGAGACAGAATAGGAAGGTGGTGAAGATTATCGGCAACATCCGAGAATGTTCAACGGGCATCCATAGCACTCTGCACATGGGTATTTGACCGAGAAACAACTTTCTTCCACAAAGCGAACGCAAAGGCCTATCAAAATTGAGAGAGGAGGCTTTTGGGCAAACGTCATTGGTGAGGCATCTGCAAACCATCAGGTTTGGCAACCAGCACGATCATTGATGAAAATTTAAGCGTGAAGTCATCATGCAGCAATTCTTGGTTTCGGCGGAAACTCTTGGGCGATTGTCCACTAAATTGACTGTTGAGGAAAAGAAGGACGAGAACTCCCGGATTCATCCGCGGACTGCTTCAGACATGGAAGCCATTGTTGTCCTCAAGCCGCAGGACAGCGTGAAATACGACTAAGAGTCTTTCCGGATATGATCTGGGTATATTGATCTCGCTGTCATTGCAAACATTGCAAAAGCAAAGTGCAGTCTTGCAAAGTTTATAGCAGTCCGGCAATGCCAAGGCTAGTGCCAAGCCTATGCCAAGCCCATGCCAAGCCAGGCGGAATATTTCCGATACCAGCCTCCCCAGCCATCTCGACAGGAGAAAAGCAAAGGCTGGAAAACAACAACAACAGCGTGATTCACCATGTCCAACCTTTCGATTCTGACGGACCTGCAACTGAAAGAACATATCGACAAGGCACCCCTTTGTCGTTCCAATATCTGTGAGCCAACACTCTACATTTTCTTTGAACGCCATTATCAAAGCATTAGCAAGCTCCATCTTCGAAAGCCTATCCACAATGGCATGGGTACGCCCAAAGCACCCCAAACGCAAGGTCGAGGTTGATCCAGTAGACGCTCTCCGACCCGTTCTTGAGTATTTCAGCTGTACCCGACCAAATGGCTGCAACTCCAACAACAAACAAATTTCAAAAACTCCGAAGAAACCACTCTTACTGCTTGACTCGTATGACTCGAGGCCTCCAAAACGGCAGTATGAAGAACTGGAATACCATCAAACTCCGGATCATCATCACCAGAGATCCCAGTATCATCCTCAGTCGGAGCATCGTCCACAAACAGAGCATCATCTCAGAACAGAGCCCCACACGGTAGTTTATGATAGACTAGATTCCCGCGGGGAAAGAAGCCAGCGATCCACATCTCACTACACAAGAGACACCCGCTACACAAGAGACATCTCACCGCCACCGCCTCCACCGCCGCTGACGTCCTACAATCTCAAAGCCAGACCTGGAGCACACCTTCGGCTTATGCCTTCTCGGCACCGTACCGCAGCAGACACTTACTCTTCAAGAAGACCCGCGTCAAGCTGGGCAAGTGCGACTACGCCTCTGGACATGTGATGACGACTTGGCTATGAAAGACGAATCTCTTCTTGCATGCACTGATAGGCCAGCACCGTGGGGAGGGCTGATTATGTGATAGATTGGATTGGCTTGGCTTTGGCGAAACTCATCCATCAGGTAGCACTCGATCAACAACAGCGGGGAGTAATGTGTGGGCCGTCATGCGTACTGTTCAAGGGAAACTGCTGGGGAGTTAAGGACAGAGCGGCTGTCATATTGAACAGCAAGATCATAGACCCGCATATGAAATACAGCAATTTCCAAAGTCGAATACTTTCACCATACTGCGCTGTAGAGTACGTCAACGCACCAGGAACCCTGGATAGCTGCTGGTACTAGCCCTATCATTGGGCTTTCCGATGTCCTTTGAAAATTTATCTGTTGAACGCTTACAACAGAATTTAGGCAAATCAAGGGCAGTGCGGAGGAAGACGCTATTCGATAAGGTTACTCTGAAGCCTTTTAGCGTGCAGCACTGGTTACGACCTACCTTTTTTGGAAGTTAGTAATCGCGGCACGCACTCAGGGATACCAGATCCCTGAAAGCAATGCGGGATTGCTGCTAGCTCTGAATTTTCAGCCTCCAGCGGCTTCCAACTTCATACTTACCTTACTTTCTTGACGGGGTCTTGTACTCCCGCTCAATCTCCGTACGTCCAATGATGTGAGCAGCGGTGCGTAAAGAATAAAAAGTGCTCACTCGACAAGCATATCAGAGATCGTACCATCCATACCTTCCGTCTGATCTGCTCGTCGTTTCGAACCCTCATCAAGTGTTCACCAAAACTATCAATCTTCAAAGACAACTCTAAGATGGTAGCCGAATTGATACCCAGAAAGGTTACCTTCCTAGGCTGCGGTACGGGATCCACTAATTTGCCTTCTCCCCCGCGCTCACCCACTTCATCCAGGCAAACTCAATTCCGCAATCCTCGAAGGTATACTGTCTTCTCTCAGCCACACCAAGCAATCGCAATACGAACCCCCCTCCCACACTCCCGAGGGCCATCATGCAAAGTTCCTATCACATCCCCTCGTGGTCACACCAACAGCCCTTACAGCCTGCGTACACCAGCAATCAAGCCTCGACCGACTCTCCGACAAATTCTCCGCCTTCCCTTCCGTAACTGTCCTCGCCCACTCCAACGTACTTGGAGTACAGCGCTCCGACATCATCATCCTTGGCGTCGAACCCAGCGTCTACCGCTCCGTGCTCGCGGAACACGGAGTGCTATCCGCGCTCCAGGGCAAAATCCTTGTGAGCCTAGTTGGCGGGGTATCCGTCGCGAAGCTGCAGGATGCGATATTCCACAACCATCCCTCCAAGACCGAAGCCGAGAAAGCCCAGCACTGCCACATATTGCGAGTGACGCCGTCCGTAGCCGCATCAGTGTGTGAATCCCTGTCGCTGATCAGCGAGGAGCCACATCGCAGCGTCCCACCTGCGGTTCTAAACGACGTTTACTCACTGTTCAAGCGCGTCGGACAGGTCAAGTTGTGGCCAGAGCATTTGCAGCCTGCGGGCGCGACGATAGCTTCATGCAGCCCTGCCTTTTTTTCCCTTGCGCTTGAAGGGGTGATTGAGAGCGCTGTTCGGGAAGGCGTTGAGAGGGAAGAGGCTGTCCAGATGGCTGCATTGAGCATGCTAGGGCTATCGAAGCTGATTGCGGGTGGGAAGTCGCCGCATGAGGTGAGGCGGAAAGTTGCGACGCCTGGAGGTGAGTGTCGGAACTAATCGATCAAATCTAAGATGAAGAAAGGACTAATTAATCAATCTAGGATCCACAGCTGCGGGCTTGAAGGTACTTGAGGAAGGTAAAGTGAAGGAATCGTATATGGAGGCATTCAAGGCGACTGTTTCCAAGACCAGTAGACTGGGCGATTCGAAAGAGTGATGCTTGAGCCGTTCCCTCAAGTCTACAGGTGGATATGTCCACACGACGCGTCTCTGACGCCCGAATGAGCGTCGATCAATTGTACCTCTCACATCCATGACAACAAATCCCCATCTATTCGCTCATGTATGTCAACTGCAAGCCCTTACGAATCATATGAAAGAGAAATCGCATGCGGTGGTATGCAACACGGCCTACTACCTTCTGCTACATACGCTCCCATTGCATCATCACTGGACCTCAACTTCGAACAACTATGCCATCTCCCTGTTCCCCTCCCATATATCACGACCAGGAGAGCGTACCAAAATCCTTACATCAGCCAAGGCTAACCCTACCTTAGCTGCATCAGGCCTCTTACTAGCGCTCCCCGCTTATATGCCACAAAGCTTGTTCTCCAAACTTTGTGAGTCAGAATTCCCTCAACCCAGGACTGAACTTGACGACTGCAACCTGCATCCCCCCCTCCCCGAACTCTCCACCTCTCAGAGACCAAAATCGCAACCGTTGTCGACGTGTTGCAAATACACCACGTAAGATATTGCTGCCCATCACCTAGCCCATTGTCCCCCCAATTACCCACGCTTTCCGCAACAATAATGCCGCCCTCCCGCTCCCTCCCCCCCCTCATCGCCGCCTACATATTCGGCTTCATCTTCCTCGCCTTTGGCCTAAACGCCATCCTGCGCCCCCGCCACGCCCTCTCAGTCTTCGAATTCCCTCTCCCGGCCTCCCACTCGGACCAAAACCTAGTCGACAGCCTCATAATCCTATACGGCGCCCGCGACGTCTTCATGTGGGCCGCCATCCACGCCGGTGCTTATTTCGGGAATAGGAAGGCGTTGGGGTGGATCTTGATTGCGGGCAGTGGGGTGGCGGTTGTGGATGGGGCGGTGTGTCGGGGGCTGATTGGGAGGGGGGAGTGGAATCATTGGGGGTATGCGCCGGCGGTGGCGGGGGTGGGGAGTGTCTTGGTTGGGGTGTGGGATGGGGTGTGAGGGGGTGGGGGGGGGGGGGGGGGGGATGTATGGGGGGGGGGGGGGGGGGGGGGGGTGAGTATGTATGAGAGAGGGGGCGGGGAAATGAAAGAGTGGGTTTAGCTAGAAGTGTGCAACAAAAACGGGGACTGGAGATGATAGACTGATCCTAGCTTTCGTAAATAGGCTGACCTTCGCATACATCGAACATGATCAAAATCAAAGTCCAACACACAAACCCACCCCGAAAACATCACAACCACCCTACCCCCTGCCTATCCCATTAAAAACCCTAACAACAAACCCCCCTCTCCCCCCCACACCAACCGCCCCCCCCAACCCCCACCCCCCACCAACCACACACGTCTGCACAACCCTCACCGCCGCCAACAATACCTCCACAAACCTGAACCTATCCTTCGCCACCAGACTATTACCTCTAAGCTGCACCGTGCAAGTCCCATACGTCTGATACGGGATAGGGGACAAACCTCGCAGAGTGATGATCCGTTCGAGAGCTGGGTTCGTGAGGAGATTGTAGAAGAGATGATAGCAGTCGAGTCGGGTGATGGGGTGAAGAATGTGAGCGCGTTTCTGTGTGATTTGACATACTGGGATGGCGGTCGATGGGCGCGGGGAGAGGAGGGTGGTGTTCACATTGTTCGAGGGAACGAGCACGTCGTTCCTCGCAAGGGAAGATGCCGCACCACTCATCCCCCCCTCCGCACTCCCACCCTCCAAACCCCCCACCTCTACAAAGAATACCCCTTTCTCACCAACGAATTCCACTCCCCCATACCCCTCCCCCGAATCCTGAACACAACCCCTCACCACCATCGCCGCCGCGATCGCAATCTCGTAGCCCCAGAAGAAATCACTACCCTCTTGCGACCTCGAGCGCAGGGTTACAGAGCAAGTGTTGTGGAAATGCGCCTGGTGAGCGGTCGCTGCATCGTACGTGTTTTGACGATTGGTGTTGGGATCGAGGAGGATTTCGTTCAGGAGGGAGAGGCAGTCAAGATAGTTGATTTGTTTGAGGTGGGATTCGTGGGCGCGGTGTGCGCTGGTGCAGATGGTGTTGATGGTCGCGAGGGGTGGGGTTATGAGTAGTGGGTTGGGGGTTGTTTCATTGAGAGGTTGTGTTTCTGTTCTGGTTGGTATCAGCGGGAAGAGGGCTGTGAAAAGCAGAGGCCATCTCATTTTGGGGAAGTCCGGGGTCTTTGAGAAATAGGGCCTCGTTGTCGAGATATCCGACTCATTAGAAGTTCATAGTTGCGCGGATATACTCTGGAGCCGACCGATGAGCACAATAGGGACTCCATTTTGTGCATCGCAGCGCTCAATTGCCTCAAAGCAGTGTTCCGCTGATTTCAAGTTTTTGTTTCCCGTGTTACTCTACATTCTCGAGGACATCAGCGTAGACAAGGAGGAAGATAGAACGGGCCCAAATGATGAGATAATACCTTCAAACACCGACGTCTTTGGTGGATACTGAAATCATTCCTAAATCACGTGTCAACTGGGAATATCGAAGAACATCGAAGATTTAGGAAGCTGGAATCGGGCAAAGGCTATCGGAATATTTCGAAATTCAGTGTACGTTCTTCTCACTATACTGTCCACGCAAGACCACCTCGTAGACGCTATTCGGTCCCTTGGCTCTGGAGTCTTGGGGCTCTGGGAATATGTTGCCTCCATTCCTATGGTAGTGCTAAGTGGAGCACGGAATGGAATAGGATTTGGGTCGGCCACTCTGTCACTACTCTACGTAATGAGGCAGCGCGATGATTGGCTGCCGAAGCGAGGTTCTAGTACTGATCCATAGGCAAACACTGTTAGAATTTCATTGCGGAGAGTATCACAATGCCGACACTAGCATCATCATTCATTCAACAACCACATCATTGGCGATGTGACATTCAGTCATGTTGGCTCCCTCTGGGACCGAGGATAGCCTTGCAGAGTAAGGGGGTTTTTTCTGGTCATCCACCTTTATATGAGCATTTCAAAGTGTCCTTGATAACACACATGACGTCAGGTTCGGCACGAAGGCATCTAGGACAGGGGAGCGGCTGAAAAGGGTATCGAAAAAGGTGGCTGGTACCTATTTCAGTGTTGTGGATTGCGAATGATCCTTGCGAAGAGATTTGATTGTTCTCTCTACGCTGAAGGAAATTACATGTGAAACTCCAGCCCAACCCGCAGACAAACCCGCGATACTAACACAATCCAAATAGTACTCCTCGTCCCTGCCACTTTTGGTGTCTATTCTCCGGCAGGTGCCATGCTCTTGGTTTTCTCGATTGCTTTCTCCGAGGGCAAGAACTTGACCTGCAGTCGACCATTCATGGTCTCGTCGATGAAAACCCTCACAAACCACTCTTTCTCGACGAACCGGATCATCTTGCGCATCTCAATCTGAGCGGACGGTCTTTCTCGAAAGATGTTCACGAGGGCCCTTTTATCTTCGACTATCCTTTCGGCTAGCTCCTGGAAGGCGCTATCTTGGATCATGGCCTTGATACCACTGTGACAAAAGTTGTTACGATCCGCGTAAGCCAGTATCTGGTATCTGATGAGATCCTTCTCGTAACCGAGTCGTTCCGCCGCTTTCGCAATGTCGTCTAGGTATGGTGTTGGGGAGGTAGGTGCCCTCTGCCGCTTTTCATCTTCTATCGTTGCTTCCTCCTTCTTTATTTTCTCTGCAACTGCCTGCCAGTCGAGCTTCTCTGTCTTCCATACCAGATCATTCATTGCATCGCCCTTCAAGGTCGTGCAAGTATAAGCCAGGTAGTCCCCATATTCTGCCATCATCCGCAGCTCCGCCATCGCGTTGAACTGCTCCACCAAAGCGTAGCATAAACCTTCATGGCCATGTATCTTTTCATATCTCGAGCTCATTCCATCATCCGGGATTTGATTCTCCTTCTTGATCTGCTTCCTGGTGAATGGTGATGCCTCTAGTATTGCGGAGCATCGCTCCTTGCACCACTGTATGAATCTCATCGTTCTCGGCTTTATATCCCTGTTCTTTCAAAGTCTATCGCCGTGTTCAATCTTGCCTTTGAGCCAGGTAGAGTTGAGGATGAGGTCTCCAGACGTGAGTTTGGGAAATGGTGGATCGTAAGGACCTGATGGGTGATTCTCTGAGGGTGCATGTATGGGTAGGGATGCTGAGGGGGGTTTCTCTGGCATTGAATATGATCTGAAGTGGGTTCTGAAATAAAATGAAATTACTTGGTGGAGCCTTAGGCTGTGGGCCGTGGGTTATTCGAGCAAGAAAATTCCTTTTCGTCCCAATCCAGAAAAAGAACCGTTGCCGAGAGCGCGGATTTGCGTTATATCTGCTGCGCATATTGAGCTGTGGCAGTCGGTCATTCATCCAACCTGAATAGCGAGAATGATTCCGGTCATTGTCCCTTTCTATCCGGGCCAATCTTCTATACTGTTGCATGTTTTTAAATAAGCATCGAATTCACTTCATTCGGCAAAAACGAGGTAACATCAGACTTCCATCACTTCAGCAACATCAAGGTATGACTAAATTCCGGCACGGTGATGCATTTTTCAAGATTCTTTCCCAATCAAAGAAGCAACATATCCGATGCAGATCATACCGCTTTCCACTTCGGCGGGGCAACTGCCCTACTGTCAGAGACGAGAAGCTACTTATTTATCATGCTGATGACTAAGCATATCCTCACTGCGCCTTCCACCAATTGACACTTTAGCGAGGATTGGTGCCGGCTTTTTGTCAAAGTGGAAGAGCTTCACCTAGCATTAGCTGAGCGGGCGAGTTTCTATGGTTTTGAAACTTCCTTGTATCTACTTATGCGGAAGAAAAGATATTCCACGCGCCTCTTTTTCTGTTCCTCTTTCTTGGACCGTGTCTTCTCCTCCTGTCTGCCCTTCCAAATCCAGGCCCACCAACTATTACACTTGCATTCTGTGCGCCTCTAGCTAGTGCGTTTGGTGCCGTCGTTGAAGTATTTGATCGGTGAGTACATGGCCGTCGATTTCGAGTGGATCACTCCGATTTACAGATACATTTAGATCCACGTATGGCGATTCTGGCAGTCGGAAATCGCGATATACTTGATTTGTTGGTGTGATGGGGTTCGCGATGGGAAGGGAAAAGGGCTGGGTTGGGTTGGGTTGCTAGCTACGCTGTTTATCTGCATTCTTCTTCCTCTTCCTCCTCCTCTTCTTCTTCTGAAAGTTTCATTTATAAGGACTAAGCTGTTTATCATGCTTTAACTATTGATGTAACTCTTCTTTCGGAGTCATACTTGTTCTTGCTCTGCAGATGACAGCCCCGCGCTTCGAAATCGAGAGCTACACACGGTGTACATATGTGCACATGCAGTATCCTTCCTTCCTATCTACCCTATCCAGCAACACCTGAATATCTCTAATACCTCCGCATCCGCAAACTCTGCCACGCGGCTACTAATTGGAACACGGCTCCAATCGCCAAACACACAGCCGTGCCGCTGAGTGCGTGAGTATATTTCTCCATGGATCCAGCAGCATTGGATCCGTGGGGAGTGGGTAGTGAAGAGGGCGATGTTAACTCGGGACTTGGACCGGGTTCCAGAATGGAGAATACTAGGGCCGAGAGAAATGTGGCGAGGAATTGGGGGAGAGTGGCGAATATGTTGTGGATGCCGAGGTATATGCCTGCCTTTTTGTCATGGGAGAAGGATGGGAGGGCGAGGTTGATGGGTTGGGAGGCGGGTGAGGGAGGAGGTCTTGGTGTTGGGGATGAGGGGTCGTCTTCTTTTTGTTCTTCTTCGTCTTCGGGGGAGCGGGGTAAGAGAGACATTTCGACGGAGGCGTCGCGGTCGTTGAGGGGGAAGGGAGCGGTTGGGGTTAGTTTGTTGATTTCTTCGCCCATGATGGCGAGGGGGGCCCAGCCGTACATGGCCCAGGATCTGAGAGATTTGCGTATCAGTATGATGTTTTGGGGTTGAGAAGGGGGGAAGGGGATGTTTACGCTCCGCAGAGGGCGATGAGGGTGGTAGCGAATTGGAATGAGTTCGAGAAGGGGGCCATGATCATTGAGGCGGCAAACAAGAATTGCGATACGGCCCACGCTGTGGTGATGCCGATCTGGTAACGTTGGATGAGGCTGCGGATATGTGAAAGCGGTCGAGGGGTGGGTTGGGGAGGATGTTGGGCGATGTCGTCAGAGGGCAATGATATTAGAATGGGCAGAAAGATGGAGCTGGCGAAGGAGATCACGGAGAACAGGACTAAGGCTAAAGATCCTTTTCTGGCGATCTCGCCCACAATGTCGCTTGATGATTGTAAATTTGCGGCATTGTCGGCGTTTTGGCGGTAGTATGTCTCTCCGACCCATGTAGTTCCGTAGACTGTCAAATTTAGACTTGTGGAGTGATTCAAGATGATAGGGATCAACTCGGCGTACCAAAGAATGGAGACCATCCTTTGCGTGTCAGCTCATGAGTCGATGTAAGTTGAATGGTTAAAAAGATGGGACAGAATTCATACCAAACCAGGACCAGAACGTAATCCAGCATACGGCTCTAATTTTACGCGGCAGGTGAAGCGTAGTTCTGAGTATCGTCTCAATCATAGCCAATGCTCCTACCTTTGCGCGCTGAGAACTAGGTACAGTCAGCAGCTTCAACCCACTGTTCTCGATGTATGTCGACTCACCTTTGTGAAAGCCATACTCTTTCCTTCACACAGAAACAAGTCACTCCGACGCAGAGAGTGATAGTAGACCCAGCAATGATGCATATTTGTTTGAACTGGGAACCTCCTAGACTTGTCCCGAGATATTGGGATAGATCTATAGTGCCGACGAGGTAGCCAAGCACGTGGCCGAGTCCGAGCATCCTGCCAGCTTTTCGGTATTTCAGCGAAAGATGGAGTATGGAGAAAATACGAGACTAACCCCAGGCTGAGCCTAGTTGCTGCTGAGACTCTGGGAGCGTATCGACGATGAGACTGCGGCAGGTCGCTTGCACTGTGTCGATTGTCTTTAGTGTTAGAGTATACCAGCTACACCCGTGTCAACAGACAGACTTACCGCCATTTATCGCAAAATCAACAGCATAAATACAAAACACCGCCAACACTACCGTTGTTCTTCTCATCTACCTACTTCAGTGATCCAAGCATTCGCTGGCCCAAGGACCGTATCCTACCATAGTTTCATCACTGGTAAAGATCCCAACAATCTCGGACGCCCAAGCGAGCATGACGAGAAAGAAAGCAACTAAGATGGCGAAAAGGAGCATGAAAGGCCTTCTTCTTCCCCATCTCGATTGCGAGGAATCCGACATCACTCCAATCATCGGTTGCACAATCAACCCCGACAGCGGCGGAGCGATCCACACGAGTGAAGTCTGGCTCTTAGCCAATCCTAATTGTAAGAGATGTGGCTCAAAGTCTGCGGAGCTACCATTAGCACATCTTTCGGTCGCGCATGAGCTGTAGGTGGGCGGAGGTTAGGTGTCGGGACGGGAGAGCAGGGGATACATGTCATTTCTACGGCCCATGTG
This sequence comes from Usnea hakonensis, assembly GCA_013423325.1. Lineage (NCBI taxonomy): Eukaryota > Fungi > Ascomycota > Lecanoromycetes > Lecanorales > Parmeliaceae > Usnea > Usnea hakonensis. Next base: position 64,201 of record BLJB01000317.1, on the reverse strand, counting down.
AATCTACATCATGGTATTAGTGGTTTATAAAGATGATAGTAGTGGGTGCGAGACATGCTGGAGTCCAATCAACGAGAATGTCAGCATAGCCATGCGTTGGAGCTTGGTGTATCCTTTGATCCTGGCTTGCCCGCGCCAGGAGACTTGGGACGCCATTGTCGTGAGAGAGTGGGGAATTTCTCTCAATCTGTGAAAAGGGAGGAAAGTGGAGAGCTAGAAGGTAATGATGGTTTCTGTACTGTGCTGAAGATGAAGATGAAGATGAAGATGAGGATGAGGATGAGATGTAAGATTGGCTGTCTGTCGAGTGCCAAGAAATACAGGGGTAAATGCGTATTTCCCAGCACCAAACCGCATTGGATGAAAAAAGAAGCGCTGAGCAATCTATCAAAGTGGTCATGTGTACCAGTACAGAAGAGCTTTAATCTCGAGTATGTTGTTTACTTGAATTCACGTTATTTTCGTCTTTGCCCGCCCCTATTTCCATCACCCACTCTCGATCCGTCCTCATCACAACCCCTGCGGTAGCAGGTCCCCATGCGAGTCATTAACCCTATCTCTACCATTTTGATACGTCGTCGATGGAGCAATCTGGTTTTTGATGTTAGCGGGTCGCCCCATGGTGGAAGCGGAAAGACCGCTCGAGACATGTGGCGGTGGAAAGAGCAGATGCCTCGATTGTCTTGTTTCTATTGGAAGGCTTGATGATAGGTAAGGACAGTGTGTCGGCGGATAGCTTTTGGTGGCTTGAGTGAAGAGGGAGAGAAGGGTAGAGATGGAATTCCGTATATTCACGCTAGCATATTGCTCATGTGCTACACAACACTGTGATGCCTATTCTCCATCTTTTAGATTACTTTCTCTCTGGGTCCTTGAACACCATATCCTCGAGGTCCTACTAGGTTTCCATAGAGCATTTGATTGTGTGGTCAGAACAATATTTACTAACACTTTTGTAGCTTTTTAAGTACATATCCCATATCTTCCTCAGACTACTGTGCATTTCCAATCTACATGTCGTCGATCTCGTTACGCAATGTTTCCAATATTTTCTTCTCGCCCTCAAACCATGTGGCTGACTAGCTCGTAGTCTTTTATTTTGAAGACCCTAGGACATGTCCTCCGGCAAAATCACTCCACCTCCGGACTTCACTTGGAACTACACCTTCTTTTCGCAAAGGTATCTTTTCACTCATGGCTCGTGCGAAGAGGAGCGCAGTCTGAGAATTTGGAATCAGTCAACATGCACAGATAGAGAGCACATTCAGGAAGGCATTTTTGACTCACCTTAGGTTCCATGAACAAAGGTACACCAAAATCAACCGCGTTCCTGCGCATCACGTAGTCCTGGTCCAATAGGCTGTCCGCTCTAGCAGCAGCAAGGTTGAAAACGCCCCGAATGTCATATTCTCTGAACACTTCTCTTAGAGCGCGTTTGTCGTCTGTGGGGAACTCGATAACTTTGACTTCGCATCCATCTTTGACTGTCGATTCGAGATGTGCCTTGACGGCTTTGTTAGCCGCATAGAATTTGTATCCGAGCGGCTTCAAGTAATCGACGATATTAGTCAACTGCGGCTTGGAGACGTCTCCACCGAAGAGAAGCCCCTCACCAGGTAACGGTAATCGGAAGTTCATGGTCGACTGGAGAGACGCCCAGTATGCTTCAACGAGGTCTCTACCAAAACAGGCCATCTCGCCAGTACTGGCCATTTCCACCCCAAGGAAAGGATCAGCTCCAGGTAGGCGGCCCCAGGAAAATTGGGGTACCTTTGTGGCAACATAGTTCTTTGTTTGTGACATGAGGTCTACCGGCTCAGGGACGTTTTGGTCTGCAAGAGCTTTTGTTGCAACGTCGATAAAGTTAACCCCAAGGACCTTACTTACAAAAGGGAAGGATCTGGATGCTCGTAGGTTGCATTCGATGACCTTGAGAGCGGGCTCGCCACCTTCTGGGTCGTCCGCTTTGATTATTTGCATATTGAAGGGGCCGGTGATGGACCATGCCTTGGCTACCTTCTCGGCAATCTCTTTGATACGAGCCATCGTACGATTGTCAAGATTCACGGGTGGGAGGACTAGCGTCGCGTCGCCACTGTGAACACCGGCGTCCTCCACATGTTCGGCCACTGAATGAACAAGTAGCTTTCCAGCAGAGCCCACGGCATCGACGTCGATCTCCTGCGCCCCTTCGATGAATTTCGTGATGACCACTGGATGGTCACCAGACACGGAACTTGCGTTTAACAGTTTTTCCTTAAGGTCTCCTTGACTGCGAATCACATTCATCGCCGCACCGGATAGAACGTAGCTTGGCCGGCAAAGGACCGGGTAGCCCACTCTGTCTGCAAAAGTCTCGGCCTCAGAGACTGATTTCAGCTCTGCCCACGCTGGTTGGTCGACACCAATGCTGTCAAGGATTTCAGAGAACTTGGAACGATCCTCGGCCTTGTCGATATCCAAAGGGTCCGTGCCCAAGATCTTTGCGCGGCCAGTCTCTTGCAATCGTAGAGCAATATTCTGTGGAAGCTGACCACCGACTGACACCACCACATTGGCTGCGGACTCTAGTTCGTAAATGTCCATGACCCGCTCATAGCTGAGCTCTTCAAAATAAAGCTTGTCGGCAGTGTCAAAGTCGGTAGAGTAGGTTTCTGGATTGTAGTTGATCATAATTGTCGGCTTCCCCATGGCCTTGAGAGCAAGAGTAGCATTGACCGCACACCAGTCGAATTCTACCGAGCTTCCAATTCGATAGACACCGCTGCCGAGGATGATGGTGCCATGATCATCGAATGTCACGTCGTGACTGGAAGCATTGTAGGTTGTGTAGAGGTAATTGGTCTGAAATATTCATTAGCTGTGATGATTCTTGAAGTGTTGCAACGGTCACCTACCTCAGCAGGGAACTCAGCTGCCAAGGTGTCGATCTTTTTGACCCAGGGTTTCAAACCCATACCCTTCCTACGAGAACGGACTTCGTCTTCTGTACAGCCAACAGCAAGTGCAATCTGGATATCACTAAAACCTTGCTGTTTCGCTTTCAGCACCAAGTCTTTCCTTAAGCCAAAGAGGCTCCCAATGGCTTCTAGTTCGTGTTGCGTATCAACAATATCCATCAGTTTGTGAAGGAACCATTTGTCAATCTTGGTCAGGTCATGAACTTGGTCAACGGTATATTTTTCGTGTATCAAAGCTTGGCCAACGGCAAGCCAGCGGCGATCTTTGAAACGTAGTCAGTGACCGCATTTTAGAGTGAGGGATCTGAAAAGGTCGCACCAGTGGGATTGCGCAATGCGTCATCCAAATCATCAAACTTGTCCCCTTGAAATCCGTTGTACTGAGGGTCGACCTGTCTGATTGCTTTCTGAATGCTCTCCTGCCATGTCCTGCCTATGGCCATTACCTCTCCGACACTTCTCATGGCAGATCCAATATGACGGTCAACATGCTGAACTAATCATGACAGTCAGCAACAGCATAACAGGATTGTTGGTCCACGCACATTTCTTCAGGTCCCAGCGAGGTCTAGTATCGGTACAATATTAGCACATCATAAGACCGAATGCAATCAAGAGACTTGGAAATAACCAATTGCTTCACTTTTTCCCAAAGCTTGCAAAGAGAGCTCACTGGTGATACTCACATTTTAGTCACAACATAGTCTAGACTTGGCTCGAAGTTGGCTGTGGTGGTTTTGGTGACGGCGTTGGGCAGCTGAGGCAGTGTGTAACCCAAGCCCAACTTGGCAGCGACATAGGCTAGTGGGTAGGCGGTAGCTTTGGAAGCGAGGGCGGAAGATCGGGAAAGACGGGCATTGACTTCAATAACTCGGTAGTCGAGACCATCTGGCTGCAAGGCATATTGCACGTTGCATTCACCGCAGACACCTAGATGGCGAACGATCTTGATTGACGCTGAGCGAAGCATATGGTACTCCTAGCAAGAACTTAGTCTGCTGCAACAAGAGAAAAAAGCTCTGGGTTCATTACCTCATCACTGAAAGTCTGTGATGGTGCTATCACTATACTGTCGCCAGTATGGACTCCAAGAGGGTCAAAGTTTTCCCTAGCAAATCATTCAGCAGCTGGACTGTAATATAGCAATTCGATTGAAGGCATACATATTGCAGACAGTTATACAATCTGCCGCAGTCAGTGAAAATGAAATCAAGCATGCGCGAGTAAGTCTTACTGTTTACCCTATCACGAACAACTTCATACTCTGCCTCCTTCCAGCCCTTTAGAGATTTCTCGACCAGGATTTGAGGCGACAATGACAGCGATCTTGCAGACAGATTGCGAAGCTCCTCCGCATTATCAGCAAAGCCACTGCCCAAACCTCCCAAGGCGTAAGCGGATCGAACGATAATAGGGTAGCCAACGGTCTCTGCAGCATCAAGGGCCTCATCCACGGTGGTCACGGCAATACTTTCCGCGATGGGTATGTCTATCTCTTTCAGAGCTTTCGCACTACCGTGTCTTTATCAGCCATTACCCTTGCGAAACACTTCCAGTCTCCACTTCTCATGTGATCGTACCAGAGTAGATTTTACGTACAATAGGTCTCGATCTTCACTTGTCTCCAAAGTCTTTATGCTTGTTCCCAAGACCTTAACACCATATCTTTGGAAGATACCCATCCTCTCCATCTGTGTGTAGGTCTCAGAGTCAGCGCGACTCACGAGACAGGTCTACGAAAACGTGCGACCAGACTCAAGCTATCTTTGACGACTGCTTTGATGGACAAAGGACGTCTCTGCAATGTACGTACCTGCACCCCAAGATTTAGGGCCGTCTGCCCCCCAAATGCCAACATGATCCCATCAGGCCTCTCTTTCTCGATCACATGAGTGACATACTCTGGAGTGACAGGAAGGTAGTAGACCTCATCTGCCAGCTTATGGTCTGTCTGTATAGTAGCAATATTGGGATTGATAAGGACCGAGGCAACGTTCTCTTCTTTCAGCGCTTTGAGTGCTTGCGATCCTAGGCATTCACTATCTCAGTAGAGCTTGACATGGGAAGAGCACCATACATTTGCGTACCCGAGTAATCGAATTCTCCTGCTTGCCCAATGCTCAAACCCCCACTTCCAATCACCAGGACCTTCTTCACGTCTACCAACTCAATTTCCCCCGCACTCGCGATGTATGAAGCTGTTATGTCGGACCCCTGTGTCTCTTGAGGTGTTGCGGACCGAAGTGCAGAGCTTGTTATGGTTCTCCTAGAGTGGTATTTGAAGGGCGTGGTGGAGGCAAGCAAGGATCGGGTGGGGTATCGAGCGAGATGTCGTGGGAAGGAGGCAGAGGTGAAGGATCTCGCCGAGGAGGGTACTGATGGTGCGACTACCGGAGCGCATCGCATCTGTGTATGCCCAGCATTTGGCGGTGCTTGATAGCTAATGTTGGAGTAGCATCTTCGGAGGAATCTCCTCGAGGGCTTCTCTAGACATTTGAGCGCCATCGAAGAGCGAATTGATGACAAGTGGCAGTCCTCTGACTTGTGAGCAGAGCGTGTTCCTTTTCTGGCGAGTGGCGAGCTAGTCAAGGTTTCGTTCCTGCCTTTGCAAAAGTCTCGAAGCTCACTCGTTTAAAGATTGGACGGCGGCGCTGGATGCTTGGACTCAATGACATGGGCGATACCTGTAGGTGAGGGAGGAGATATACGAGGGGTCAGGAAAAGAGCAAAGAGGAGGCCTAAAGGATTGTGTTTGTTAGAAAATGAAGGAAGCTGTAGGGAAGAAAATTGAATTATATCTAAGTAGGATTTGACTAAAAAAGGAATTTGGCGTGTGACGTACAAATTGAAAATTCTGATTTTCTCAATTGACTTTAATTTTCTCATTCACGCTGGTGCCCCACCATTAGGTCGGCGGGTCGGTCCGTGATTAGCTCATCTGCTACGGATTTTAGCTTGACCTTAAATAGGTAGAGGGCTGGGACCAGAAAGAATACATATCACAAAGATAAAATAATACTAAGCTTCCACTATCGTCTTCTGTAAAGCCCATGAGACGGACAGGGTGCAGATACAATCGGAGATCGAAGTACTTGGCTGTGCTGGACAGTCCTTTTCTACTTTGTCATCATGGCATACTAATAGTAGGATGCCTTCGAGGAGTAACAATTATCTAAGGGATTGATAATCACTGGCCGATCTGGCCGATGTGCTGTCTTTGGAGTAAACAAATCTTTATTGTCTAATCTGCAGCTCCCATATCCAACTACCTTCCAACATACCCATAGTCAATATCGACAAAGAAGCCATCCCCTTGCCTGACAGCTTCCGTCCAGCTAGTAATGGTACGTCGATCTCAGTCGAGAGTCCCTTATCCGAATCAACATGTCTTTGCGACAACCAGCACTCCAAAATGTGGTATGTTCAGAAAGTCCCCTCGAGATGGACCGCGAAAGCTATCAAGAATCTTGTCGTTAATCTCCGGGCTATCAAGTGCTCTCCAAGTCAAGGGGCCTTTGAGGTCTCCCTCCCACGCGGAACTCTCATACAAGCTCTTTGTTAAGTGGTATGCGTCGAGCTCAACTTTGCCAGTATTCACTGTTGCGTCCAGATGTGTTGCAATCCCACCTTCTACCGCATGGGTGGCTGTCACAACGATACCACAATCATGCTGATTTGGTCGGGCACCCAAAGCCCTCTTAGAATGGGCTTCAGGATTGCTCGTAGGATGGGATGTGACGCTCACGAAGCACCCGCCTTTTTTCAGATTCAGAGAAGCGTTGCGAAACATACTCGTCATTTCCTCTCCGTTCGATGCATGACTCAGCAACCACGCTCCAAATACTACGTCGAAGGGCCCTTCTTCACGCTGTACTGGAGTGGAACAATCCGCGACCTGAAAACGAAGTTTGTCCGCGGTCCTTGCAGCATGGTTTGCTTCATCTGTATCCTCGACCATGGCTGCATCCTCAGCAGCAGCAACAGCATTGGCTGCCTCTATCATCGCTTTCGAACTGTCGAGGCCGAGAACATTTGCAGCACCCAATTTAAGAAACCTCTTTGAGTAATGGCCATTCCCACAGGCCAAGTTGAGTACCTTGGCATCTTTGATAAATGGTGCTACGGCTGCTTCGACGTGTGCATCTTGGAGTAGTGTGACTGGGAGTTTCCTTATCTCTTCGTATGTAGCCCCGAGATCTTGTTTCTGCGGCTGCATCTTGTTTGTATGGCTTGCAGATCAAGAGTCTGGATGCTGACTTGGGCTTATTGAGAGTACCTGAAGTATTTGATACCACAGTTGGGGATTCTCTGCGCTGATTAATAGGTCGGTTTTCGGTTGCGAGAGGAATAACGAGCAGTATCGCAGTCTGAAAGTGTCTTTCACTGATCGTTTGACGAAGTCATTTGACTGCTTCCCTGGCAGCAAGCGTACAAGTTTCATCAGATGTACTCGCCAAATTTGTGGAAGACGATTGCAAATCTCTCGGTCTCGCGATCAACAAATATTATAAGATGATCAAGAAAATCCTAGATCCTAGAGCTGAGCAATTGGGGGTAATCCTACTGTCTGACTGTACATGATTTACCTCGTGTTGAATCCATCTGACAGCCCGTGCCGCAGGGACGTTTTGCGATCAGCTGGGCTGATCACTTTATAATGCAGCATACTTGGTTGGCTCACAATTCGTACTGCGCTCTCCACCTCTCCCCACCTCACAAAATCCTATCCTAAGTGTCTTATAGGTTGCGCAAACATCGATCTAAGCAGCATGTTTAGGGATAAATTGCTCTCAAGTCTACTTCCACCGGCCGCAAGCCTTCGTTCTATGGGCCACTTTACGCTTCCTGCTCATCATCAGCGTGGGATATTTGGAAAGGATTAATTGTATTCCCGGAGCAGTCCTATCTATCATCCTAATTCGGATGACTGATAGAATGACCGCCAAAAGTGGGCTGGTAATCCCACCCGTTTCGGGGGCCAAGTTCCAACAATGTCACCCCTGTACTACGCATAGTCCGGTCATTGATCTCAAGGTCAAGACTCCATCTCATCATCATCTTGTATGGTACCCATGCTGCAGAGATTACTCACCACGTCTGTTTTGCAGGTTTAGGTATCAAATTTCCAGTGGGTCTATACATATCAAGATCCTTGCTCTATTCTTATAGCATTGATTGGGCTTGTCATCGTCACTCTTAGTATCTTCACCTTCAGACTCTTGGATGTCTAGGCCTAATTCTAATCACTCCCACACATCGACAAGTTTTTCTCATCTTAGACATTACAACAGATTCTGGTCATAAAATCAGTGTCATTCGAACTTTCAGGGTTTTCGAATCAGCGGCCGAGCTCCAATCCAGGGTATACCTCTGGCCGATTGATAGGATCAAAGCACGTGGTTTAGGCGATCTGCAGCGTAGCTCAAGAGTCAACCGTCGCAATTGACGCGGATGTCCATACTTATTGGAAGAGTGGTGGTGGTGAAGAAGAGATATGTACATCTGTAATCAGGATTAGTCGTAGTTTTGTTTTTGCAAACCCTTGCTAGTGCTTAGGTAGGAATCTTAGCGACTGGACTTTGCTTATGTATATCACTAGCATCTGACCGGCGAGAGATCGCGAATCCTTGCAAGAATATCAATCCTTGCGGTCGATGAACCACGCTCAATTATCTCGTGGGCCGAGTTCAGTGGTGATGACCGGAATGCGGTCTAAGGGGCCATGGAATCCGCGCATTCTTTACGCTCGCTACAGAGATTGAAAATGGCTATCTTTTGTTTCCGGGGTTCGATTCCCTTAAAGAAGTGCGCTGTTGATCATCAAAATAGAAAAGCGTCCCTCTGCGCCATGTGTCGTACTTTTGCAGTTGAGGTCTGTCAAAGTAGAAGTTTGACCGGTGACGAAGATCCGTCGTTCTCTGATGGGGTTTCCGATTGAGTCTGCGCTGACCATAGCAATAGACAAGCAGGAACAAGGTTCTTGGCAAGGCTTCCTTCATGTTTCGGCAGCTATTAGACCTCTAAGACCTCCAAATTTTTTGCCCGTATGCATTCAGGCGGTCTATTGTTTGACATTACACCCATCACCGTGAAGGACAAGCAACGGAACGCCGCCTTATTGATGCCGAGTCGGGCGTTCGAAATTTCTGTGACACTCAACATCACTCGAAAGAGACACCTGCCAACGAACTTTGGAGGTAAAAGATTCTCCAGGAAAGCCAATATAAAAGAATGCAGTGGTTACCTTTGACCTTCCTCCACGATGAGCCAACAAAGAGCTGATCAGCGCAATAGTGCCTCGTGTGTGTCCTAGCACGTAAAAGACTTGACGGTGTGCTGGAAAATCTACCACCTCCCGCCCCCGTGTCTACGACCTCGCTTGAGTACTAGGATTGAGCTTGATCAAGAACAGAGAGAGGACCGTGGGGCGAGGGTGTACTGAATATCTATTCGACGCTCAATATGTCGAAAGACCGCTCGCGTGTTGGCAAGTGTGCGAGTTTTCTGACAGCAGGTGACACGAACTCCTGCTAGGGGATGCTACTCATCACTCGACGCCCGACAACATGAATATTGTCGTTCGCAGGACCGGCATTGGCAGTCCGGTACTAATAATGATGAATTGTGTTATAACTCCTGTCCCCTCCTTAACACTTCATCATTACCCTCTGAATTGGTAGCGTCACCAGGGCAGATCCGGCTTAACACATGATGGCCCCGCTCGGTCTCCGAACATTCCCATTTCTTCTCTCTGAATCTCCTCATTCCCAGATCCCCAGAGCTTCTCAGACTTGGCCTGCGAAGAGGCTTCTCACGAAAATGGCTTGTTACTTTTCTCCTGGCCCGCTATGCGACCGATGCGAACACTGCAACATCCAGAAACGCCCAGTCTACCATCGTCTACCCTTCAAACCGATTTCGATCTCGCCAGTCACAGGTATCACCTTCGAAGCCTACAAATACTCAGCGAATCAATTAGCGGACGGTTTCGAAAAAGTAATACAAGGCCATATGGATTCAGAAATCAAAACTTCAGCACTGGCTCGCTGGGACGAATTAGTCTCAGACCTACTCGACGGCCCTGTCTGGCGCGACGCCGAGTTCGACCTCAAGGATTCATTTCATGTTCTTGACGACTTTTTGTTCATGAGAGCGTTGCAGCATCGATGTCGCGTGGAATGGGTGGATGAATGTGATAAGGGATTGCCAGGTGCGACTGGTAGGTGTGAGCTGGCGGTCGCCACAAACGAGGGACCAATATGTTGGATCCAAATCCGGCGCCCTACGTTCCAAAAACCATGGACCGTCTGGGCAGTCTTGGAGACACTGATGCATGAAATGTGTCATGCGCTTTTCACGTTCAAATGCTACTGCTCTTCCTGCATTTGTCCGCTGACTCTGATAAATGGCGACGGATTGGACTGGCATGGCCCAAGTTGGGTGAAGCTCAGGAGGTGCGTGGAGGGGATGGCGAGCCTATATCTTGACAAAATGGATGGGCCTTTTTCGTTGTATTATTACACAGAGACGGAGGCTCAAGCCGAGGAAAAGAAAGTTGTGAAGATGCTTAGTGGGTTATACAAGAAAGTCACGCGGCAGGGGAGCGAGTCGGCTGAATTGAAGAGGGTCGCGCGGGCAGAGAGGTGCACCGAAAAAGCTAAAATGCTAGTTAAATCCAAGGTGAAGCAGGATGGAGAGGAACAATTGGACCTTCTTGCTTGTGCCGGAGCTATGTTCGAGGCGTTTGAGCGCGAGAGGTTAGTGACTGCATGACTATATTTCAAGAGCGGCCAGGAATGCTTTCTGAAGTGAGGCTATCTGCCCAATACAATCCAAATCACACAAAGACGATGAAGATATCTCTATAATATAATAAAAGACCCACAAATACGACTTATCTCAGCACCATCTCTTTGGCAGCGACCAACAGCGAATACACGAGCTAACGCATACAGCGAAGAACTTCACGGCACTAGAGCAAAGACCTGACATACATTCAGCTAACTCCGCAGCTATATATACTCGCACTCCCTGAAATATCGAGTGGCCAGCTTTGCAGTCATTCATCTCAATGACATATGAATGCATCACACTCACTCGGAGCAGAGAATTAATCCCCCACTACCCCGACAGAAAACACCTCCTCCTTCTTTCTTCCCTACCGCCCGCTCGCTATGCTGAGCTCTTTTGGTTCCACACGACAGAGACGGACGGGGCCTTGATGATAGCGAGTGGTGATGGAGGCCTGGAGTGGCCTTCTCGTCAACATTAATATCAAAGCATGTTTGCACTTCTTGACACTCTTTACGGATGTCCATAACGCCCTCTCTCTCCCGCTTTTGCAGACAAGTAGTGGTTTCAGGGAGATGTACGACCTCCCCTTTTGGGCCTTGATGTTGGCTGGATATGCCCTGTCTCTTTTTATGGTTACCTTGTTTGAGCATTTGTTTGTAAGTGGAAGGTCCGACGGATCTCGCAGGGGGGGGGTGGGGGGGGGGGTTGGCTTCTGGATCGTAGATTCTGATCTTTGGGGTTTGCGAGTCGCGCTATTCCTGATACGACCTCTTGGGAATATTCTAATGTGCGATTGTCGCCTACGTTCCTTCCCATGGCTTTTGCAGTGCGGCAGATACGAGGCGTGCTTGGTGCTTTCCTTACTAAGTACTCGAAAGCCGTCGTTCTTCCTCTACGGCACTTTCATGGCACCTACTGATAGAATCACAACTAAGATGCAGAGATTTCAACATCTGGCAACTTGGACTAGTAATTTGAGGTAATGCGCTTGAGCGCTGGAATGAGCTTTTTCTTTGCTTGGATTTCTGGAGGGATTGGGGGTTGGAGACTCGGAGTTTGATCTTTGGCCTGTGAATCGCGTTGTGGATTACTTGTGCTTCTTAAGAGCGTGGAAGGACATATTTGCTGAGAGATGGATGCTTTGGCTTCTGGATGGGGTGGGAAGGGCGAAGATTGGACGATGTGTGGAGGATGGTCATGTTGGGGCAGTGTTGTTGTGCGTTTGCATGGTCCCGAGACGGGCATGTTGTGTTGTGTATTCTGGTACGTGAGATGTGTCATGATTTGCTATATTTGGTTTGGATTGAGCTGTCTGCGACTATGAGCTTGATGGGGTGGTTGGATGGGGTGTTCTAAGCCATGGATAGATTCTAAAGGCTTTCAGGATGTTTTTGTTTTGCCGCCTGCCGCCACGCGATGAATGATTCGTACCTTACTCTATTGCCGCTGCTACACAATTGTAAAGTACTCCTACATTTGGAACATTTCAAACCCCCACGACTATCAATTACAGCAGAGATCCATTTTTTGATATATTCCCCACCAATCACCTATTCACGCGAACATATCGCGCACGATCTGGCTACACGAGGCTGTGCCTAATGTGTTGCCGCCCGTTAGGGTCTCAGTTCGACTCAGACGGCAATGGGTCGCCAGATGGCGCGCATAATTCTGCATGCGTCCCATCACCCTCTACGCGCAGTCACTGCTTATAATGAGCCACCCATCTCTTCTCGTTCAAAACATTTCCCAACTTTGTCGTTCCTGTTTTCGATCTTCAATTCTCCGATCATGCAGCATTTCTTATTGCAAGGACGACTGCTATGGCTTTTTTTACCCGCTGTTGCCATGGCTATCCATGTGGTCATACCCGGCTCTACTGAACACTCTACACCAGCTGGACGTAGATCTACGAAGCTCCCCCTGCCTCAGACCTTTTCGCAGATAAATGATCACCCAGTTACGTGCAAAGATCCCGATGGTCCTTATCGTTTCACCACCGGTCTCAATCGTACACGACCATTCACGCCTCCATTACCGGCATCCGATTTCCCCCCTGGGGAGTCAGCCTTTGCATTTGATTGCGAAATCAACTTGCCCGGTGGTATTATTTGGTTCGAGGTATGTCGATTGCGGCGCTTGTTCGGAGACGGACTTGAGAGCCTGAGCTTCTTGTACCTCAATTGCACACTAACATCCATCTCGCAGATCAAAGGTGATGTTGGAAATGATTTGAGTTTGGTCTTCCAGGTTTATGTCAACATCTGGCCCGGCGTCCCTATCGACCTCGGTGTCTTTCGCTGCTCTCTCCTGGATGTTGAAAAAGACCCTTGCGTCTTCAACATTAATACCAAACTCTTGGTTGGGCAGGCAGGCCTCTTCCCGGAGCAAGACCAAGATCCGACCAAGTTGGATCTTTGTCTCAAGGTTCAGGCCACTTTGAAACTCCCATTTACAAAGCCAAAATCTGTCAACTTCGACAAATGTTTCATCACCTTTGATAAGCCGGATGACATAGCAAACGATGCACTCAGTCCAGAGCCTGTCTTCTCGAATTCAAATGCCACAACTGCCTAGGGAGGGATCCGAATGTGTGGGGGACTACCAAATGCTCACAGTCTTCGCGGGGTCTGGAGCGAGGAAGCTCCATGTACCATATTTGAATTGTTGCATTCGTTTTAAGCAGCTTTATAGACCTTTGAAGCTGAAAGTGCTCCTGCCTCATTCAGAAGAAACAATCCAAACATAGTTATTTTAGCCCGGAGAGATTTTGTACCCCGGAAATGCGGAGCTGCCTAAGCAACTTCCCAATTCTGCACTGCAACTTTGATAAGATCCGACGCTAACAGACACGTTCCGTATGACTGCCTCACTTAGGTGAGACATTCACATACAGTCTTAGAGACTCTTAATTTGCAGTAATGCTTCTAATTTGTGTGAGTGCTTATGCTTGTTACTCTCATATACACTGCCACTTCTTTTGGGCTTGCTGGAAATTCATTACACTTGACGTCTTGCTAAGGCCAGTTCGAATACAAGCCTACTAGTACGTAAGTTGAAAGGGCACGCTACGAGAGGATGTCAAACCCAATTGGTTACCAATAGTAGCAGTATTTCCTGCTAGTCCTCAGTGCGTATGCTTTCCCTCTAGTCCCTCCAGGCTCCCATTTCTCGCTTGTGCTCATCTTTTCGCGCTCGACTGTGTTCTTTGCGCGTGTCGTCAAAAGCTTGTTTCAGATCGCTTAATAAAATCCCACGATTTTCCCATAGCATGCTTCTTTAATTTTTCATCTACTCTTCGTAGCTATCATGCTATTCGTCGTCCTGTCACTTCTGCTTCTCAGATCCCTAATCGCTATCACCGAAGCCAGTCCTGTATCGACTGCATCCCCTTCCTCTAAGATTTGGGAGTCATCACTCTTCAACACCTCAAATCTCAACAACCTAACCCTCGGCACAAACTCTAACGCACTGACCCTGCCACCCTTTCTCCCCTACAGCTTCGCCGTCCCCGGCACTGAAACCTTCCTCCGCCTGGGCTTCGGCATCCGCCGTCACCGCCTCGACCCGCTAAGTCTAGGCGGCCTCATCGCCGCCATCGCGGATCTCATTGTCGAAGGCATTAGTCATAACGGCGAGGATTTCGAGCCAGGCGTCGATCCAGTCTTCTTGTACCAGGAAACGGATTATTCGCTAGGCGATGGCTTTCACTTCAAGGTCTATACGGACGTACCCGCCTCGCAGTTCTTCACGTTCGGTCAGCTGAAGAATGTGGTGAAGGGCTTGGAGTTGTTTTTGGTGCAGGGACAGAGACCGTATCTTACGAAATTCAGCTTCTGGGATGGGCCGAGGGCGTGGAATACGGACCCGCTCGGGCACGGCGTTATTGCGTTGGGGGATGGACCACGAGGGGGGAGCGCTGATCAGAAGCTTTAAGGGTATCGATGCCTAGGTAGTATTTCTAAATATCCCCACCATCTGCGATTAATGATCGAGGTCGATTGTGTGCGTTGGGTGCACGGGCAAACTTCAAGGCACCTCAACTCATTTCTTTGAGCGCGCAACTCTTTCCCTACCCTACAACATACATTCGCACATTTCCGCCTTCTTGTACTCACAGATTCCGGGCCCACTGGCTTAGAGCTCAAATGTCAATCCATGTAATGAAATTTCATTATCAGTCCTGACACTGACATCTCACATGAGAATGTTGGTGGAGACAGGCATTATTCCACGTGCCAGTCTTGATTGGAAAGGACTTATACCGGGGGTTGGAAATTTTCCTCTCTGTTCCAGGGTCCGTTGGTGGTGTTACTCACTAATATATGTTCTGGACTGACAAGGTATTTCTTGGAACTGGGAATTTTAGGCGCAGTCTTCAGATCTACGTCGCTGCTCGGCGAGCGGGTTCATTTGTGTTAAAATTTATCGATTACGATGGCACACCTAGTGCTCGCACGAGCATAGTCGTGCGATGAAGAAAGACCGTTTCAAATTCCTTCCTCTTGCCTCTAATCAAGCATATGTCCTCGATAATGACCTCATGGTCCTTTCACAGCCTTTACAAGGTCTCGCTGCTCTCCGGCGGTGCTTGCTTGTTTTACTTCTCACTATGCCACACCATCGACATGTATCTTCTCCCGGCGTTTACAATCCAAATTGCATTGTTGGATTGTGTCGCACTCATTTTTGATGTTTTCAGAGTGGGCGGGCATGGTTGTTTTGCCGAGTTCATCAATCTCGAACTTGTCAACTCGGTTGGCACCAACGTTACCAACCAACTTTCAATTAATCTCTCTGAATCTTTGTCGCGATGCCTGTGTACAACATTTTTTTTTTCTTGCGATGTGATGTCAGAATGGACTCGTGTACAATGTACGCGAGAAGAGTATTTAAAGACTCGTTTCACCACTTTCTTTCTCTAGTCAAATCCGCTTCAAGACACCCACACCCATCGTTCGCTTTGTTTCAGCTACGACTCCAATCCTAACCCCCCAAATTCAAGCCTGAAAAAAAAAAAAGAAAAAGAAAAAGAAAAAGAAAAAGAAATCACCAACATGCTCCTCCCCACCCTCCTCCTCGCCCTCGCCACCGCCACCACCACCACCCTCGCCCAAATCATGCCCGTCCCCCACAACCTCACCCTCGCCAACAACCCCATCCCAGGCTCCTCCAAATCCACCCTCCCCTCCAACACCACCCTTCACCTCTCCAACAAACTATCCACCACCACCACCACCACCTCCGGCCGCTGCGGCATCCACGTCCTCCAATCCAAATGCGCCTCATCCTTCGACGGCATCATCCTCCGCTCCGTCGACTGGAACCAAAACGTCCAATACGAAGGCTGGTGCGCGGGCACCGTGTGCGCGTGGCCGTTGCTCGGGATGGGCGATTTTTTGGTGAGCGTGCAGGAGGGGTATACGACCCAGATTAGCTTTTATAGGCAGGGCACTGTGAGTACGGATGCGTGGAAGAATACGGATCCGGAGCCGAGGTGTAAGTTGGGGACGTGGAGTGGGTGTTATAGGCAGTTTGATTGTGGGTTTGGGTGTGGGGCTTATGGGGGGGCGTGAGGTGGGGGGGAGGTGGGGGGTGGGTGGAGGGGGGGGTGGCTGGTGGAGGGGTGTTGAGGGGATGTTGGATTGCTTGGGCTTGCTGTATGAGAGATGCTCCAGTGACATTGGCTCTTAGATAACCACTTACAACTTCTCCCTCCGAATATGCGTTTCATAGGGCACCAGCAGAGAGAATGGCGTCAGGCGTGGGCTGTGACTGAATCTCTTCTTCACAGGCTACCCCAACGTCCCGATCGTGTAGTCCTGCTGAAGGTATGAACATCTGTAGCGTCGACCAAGCGAATGCCTGATGTCAAATGTGTTAATCTTCTACGTGAAACAGCTCCGACTCCAAATTCTAACATCAAAAACACCTTGTGGACGTCCACACTGGTTATCTCGGACCTGGATGTTATCTTGATAGCCCCATTAGGCCGTATGCCTGTGGTGGTTTGACGGAGTCTCGTTTCCATATTCAACTCGTATTGGGAGTCTAATTGAGCGCTGCAAGAAATACTGTTGGAGCAACACAGTGGCTGCGAAAGCTGAGTGCTACATACCGATCAATCTGGTACAACCTCAATATCCTCCGCTTGGTTCTCGACACGAGGTTGAAGTTGTCAAGTGGGTATGTAAGCAAAGAGTCCAGCCGCATTGTTTCTCCACCGATTCTTTCCGTCATAGCCGCAATGACTGTGTTTCAGCGGGTCTCGTGGCCGAGTATGCGCGCACATCTGCGACATGTATTGGCGACACCCGCCATGGATCTTCGATGAACATTTGATGGGATTCTTCAGTCACTGTGAATGAACCCTCGGTGCTGGAGAGGCCCAATCAAAGCTACAAACTCTCTCTTTTCTCCAACATCGTGGAAGGACGGCGTACAAGGCAGCTGATTGGTGAACTCAAGGATCGGCTCGACAGCGGCAATCGAGTGCGTAAACACTAAAAACGGGACGCGTCTAGGAAGTAGGTGATGGCGATGCAAGCCAATACGGGTTTCCTCGGGCTCGTTCGTGCCGCTACAGACACCAACGAAAACGCAGTATGCAAGACCAGCCACAAAACATTTTGCGCGCATATACAGGTTTATCCGCCCTCGATTCCACGTGGGTCCTCACGCAGGCGAAACAAAAAAGTTCCATAACACGGACGCGCATGGGTCCACACACACTTTCCCCACGGATCCCATCCTCACACCAACCCCCTACCAAACCTCGCACAACAGTTCGCCCAAAATCCATGCTCGCAACACTACCTCTCCTCCTCGCCGCTCTCCCCCTTTCCCTCTGCAGACCGCCCGGACCGCCCATATGTCAAACCCCACCCCCGCCCGCCCTCTTCCTCCCCAACCGCACCTCCTGCCACAATCTCGTCGCCGGCATCTACAGAGCCGCGCAGCTCGAATCCGACGAGCGCTTCATCTGGAGCACCAACCCGCCGAGCGGTGGGTCGGCCGGATACCGCAAGGTGCCCTTCTCGTACACAAGCCCCGAGGCCACCAACGACTGCGAATTCATCGTCGATGCCCTGGGCGAAGGAAAGCAGGACACGTTTCCTACGAAGCGGGTGGCGCAGGCGGCGGAGGCGGTTGTAAAGAAGTGTATGGATGAAGGGGTGGAGGGGGGAGAGGAGACGGTGGGGGGAGTGGCGGTGGGGCCGAAGGGGGTGTTTGCTGTGCTCTCGAAGAGGATTGACGATGGGGGGAGGGGTAGGAGCGGGGCTTTGGACGCGAGTGATGTGCTGTTGCTGGGAGCGGGGAATGGGTCGGGGCTGAACGCGTCTGATGTTGAGGCGAGTTGAGAACGAAATGGTATTTATACCTTTAGCAGCACTGCCCGATCGGAAAGATAGTCCGCTGGTGAATGCGGCCGGAGATTCAATTCCCTATCCGGAGAGGATTGAGACTGAATATAATCAAGAACGTTGATACCAGAATACTGGGCATGACGCTAAATCGTTACGGCTTCCATAAGAATCGTCGGCGCGTGAGCTGGGTGACTATGAGAGATTTCATGTTTAGGGTTCTTTTTTGTGTAGGCTGGGTGCATGTGTCTATACCCTATAGCTATCAAAAGCCAACCGGGACTAGCATCCTTCCGGAACATTGAAACAGCCACGTACAAGCATTACCGATTCAAGCCATGATTCTTCTAGATGGCTTCCATCACAATTCAGAGACAGTCCTTGAAGCAAAGCAGTCCATCCGGTACCCTAGACCCCGATCTCGAAAGTCCCATATCTCAGACTTCCATGCCAACCGCTCATCCCACCCCCACTTGAACCCAATTCCTCCCCCCACGTTGCTCAACCCGTGTCACAAACGCCCGATACCTGCGTCTGTGGCGGTCCGACATCGACGGTCTGAGCGCCAATGAGGAAGGTGTTGCTGCCGTCAATGCCGAAGAATGTGCAGGCGGCGCCGCCGGGGGAGCTGATTTGGGAGACGCTTAGGGTGTTGTCTGGAGGGGTTCTGTGAGTAGGGTGCGCGGTTATGGATACTGGGAGCGAGGATGGCAATGATGACAACAATCACATGTCCGTGTTTTAGAGCAGACTTTCTTGAACAGAGCAGCTGCGAAGGAATACAAGGGGCGGGGGATTTATAGAGGACTTACTAATCGTATGAAGGCTGGCATCCGTTGGGAACTGCTGGAAGAAGAAGGGCGGGCCGGGCCCTGCGCCGATGAAAGAGATGCTGGCTAGGAATTGTCTTGGCTGCTCGGTTGGGGAGTGGGGAGCGCCGGAGCAGGAGGCGATGAGGGTGGTGATGAGGGCGAGAGTGAGGAAGAGGATCTTGGTTAGGAGGGGCATGGTTGTGTGTAAGTGGAGGAAGGGTGTGTGAGATTGTTTGGTGGATGGTTGGCAATACAATGTAGGATTCTGAGAGGATGATTTGGAAGTCAATTTATATTTTATAGGGACTACAACATAAGGTTGGTGAAGTCTTTCGATATCAAATGTGTTTTTCATTTAGTGTGTTTTTTATTTGGCGTGTATTGCGTCATCACATGACATCTACTTTAGGCAGGTAGGTACCTTAGGTAGGTAGCTTTTCTACCATCTACAACTAGCCTTAGCCTCGGCCGGTATTCGCCACAAAGCTACTAAACACTACGACGATTCGCTACACATGTGCTGATTAGATTCACCTACCTAACCTTCGCCAAACGATCTCAAGCTAAAATACGGACTCGCCGGAGTACAGACCCTGCAGCGGAAAGGACAGCGAACAAACAACGATTCCAATAAAGCAAAATCCCAATTCGAACGTCTCATATAGTGCAATCTAATGCGTAACCCGGCGAGATGGCCACTGAGGGGGGCATTTTTGGTGGCTGCTTACGTGCAGGGTGGGGGTGATTTTAGCTGCATAAAGTATGCACCGAGGATGCCCACCTAGATCAATCAGGTGATGGATGAAAATTGTTTCGTATAGGTACGCATACCTACTGTGAGTGCTGACTTTATTGAAAGCAAAGATAATGACTAATTCTGAAGTCTTGTTTTTTGTGTTATACTGCTGACTGGTGGAGTGCGTAAATGGCCGGCAACGTCCAAGCTAGTAGCGATGGCAAATCAGCTTGATGAGTTGTTCTTGCCACTACGAGTACCTTACTCGACTTCGCTTAGGATTCTTGGCATCATCCCGCCCTCGCGTGTCCATGTATCGTCATTCCTCCAATTCGAGGAACTGGTGAGTGTTATCTGGTTGTGAAGGCAGTTGTTAAAATGAAATACACTTGGAGGAATCAGTGTGCGGGCACTGACTGTAATCTGGCTAAGGATTGACTCTAGGGCACAATTCTGGAGAATGCGGGGAAAGCGCATGCATAGAAGGGCTTAATTATCAACCCTAGTCAAAGTAGACATGCCTTTATAGTTGATTGATGATCGATGTCGGGATGATTGAGAGAGCTCCGTGCCAAATTCTTTACTTTGCGAGTACGCAATCGGCCTGTGGAAATGGCTTTCTAGTCTTGGGTAGACTAGCCTGTGATTACGGTTGTTTCCGCCAAAGAAGAGATGGAGGAAATTGTGGGGATTTGGAGAGACGCTATTTCGCGAATCCTGCGGGTAAGGTTACCATCGGAAGTTCGACTTCCATTGAGCATTGAGGTGTATGAGAGACTCCGTGTGCTTTTTCAAGCCCTTTAGATTATAGCTATGTTTATGAGCTTAGCTTTGAAGATCCTATCTCCTTCCAAATTCTCCGCTAAGCAACGTTCATTGTGCTCAAGACGTATTTCTGGGTGTGGCTTGCTTCAATCGGTGTTGGAGATGTGGTTTTAGTTGTCGAGATGGCAAAGGTGGACACTCTCTTGTGATTGTAATGATGATACTAATCTGTCTGTTCTGCAGTCAAGATCATAAACAAGATGGCGACCTTGGATCGGTGCGTGTTCTTAAGATACGTATATATCGGCTCGCAGCCTGTGGATGAGTTGAAGACGTAGGATGGAAGAACGCTTGATAAGTAGAGAAGAATCAATAGAGAACCGTGCGCTTTGTTTCCGGGCAATTACGGCCAGACATGACGGTTCTAAGCCCCTCCGTTGCCCAACATAAAGTATGGCACAACGATGGGGCTTTTTTCACTTGGCCACCCGGACCAAGCGCGGTGCGATTGATGACCCGTCCGGGATCTTAGATCGCTCGCACCGAACCCATGAACAAAAGCAAAGTGCCTCGGCGCCCACCGACAGTTTAGCAGCCTTACAGGACTTCCGCCGCACCGTCGCTGGCGCCGAGGACCACCGAGACTGCAACAGATCCGCGGCGTTTATAGACTTAGTCTTCACCGTCGCACGTCTCGGTGGTGGGGGGAGCCCAGGTAGTGACCGACAGATTGGCGGCGTTGAAGACTTATGCCGTTCCGTCGGTACTACCTGGGGACACCGAGGTCTCAACGGGCTGGCAACACTCGTGGGTTTACGCCGTTCCGTCAGGGCCCTCGGCGTCTTTCTTTGCCCCAAGAAAGCATGACAGATCGGCGGCGTTGAAGTCTTATGCTTCACCGTCAGGCTTTCCTGGGGACGCTGGGGTCGCAACAGGTTGGCGGCTCTTGCGGACTTATGCTGCCCCGTCGCTCTCCTCAGCGTTCGCATATGCCCCAAGAAAGCATGACAGATCGGCGGCGTTGAAGACTTATGCTTCACCGTCAGGCTTTCCTGGGGACGCTGGGGTCGCAACGGGTTGGCGGCACTTGCGGACTTATGCTGCCCCGTCGCTCTCCTCAGCGTTCGCTTATGCCCCAGGCTAGACCAACAGAGCAGCGGCATTGAAGACTTACGCTTTTCCGTCTGTCCGCCTGGAGAACACCAGGATTCCAACAGGTAGGCAGCACTTGTGGACTTATGCTGCCCCGTCGGAGCCCTCGGTGTCAAGGAACACGCCCACCAGAAAGGAAAGCAATTGGCAGCGCTCGTGGACTTATGCCGCTCGCTCCACCTTCCTGGTGTTATGGATAGTGGACAGATTGGCGGCATTGAAGGCTTATGCTGCACCGTCCGCTTCCTCAGCGGTCCGGATGAGATTAAGGACGTCCCAAGTCCATGAGCAAAAAGGGCTGTCGGGTAAGTGACCTGTGAATGCTCGTTAGCAAGGCCCGAGAGCGTTGGTGAGCTGGGACATGCCGTTAAGTGTATCTGAGGCCTTCGCATCGCGTGAAGACAGAGTAACGGAGCGTGTAAAAGCAAGTGATGCTTGGCGAAGGGGAAGGATATGTGATCTGTACGATATGTAAGCAAACTGTCCGAAGATAATGAGTTGGTCTTGGTACGTACTATCGTGAGACTTGTGACCTTGACCAGACAAATGGGTGATAGACGCGACCTTGACAGATGACAGCAAAGCGGTGGTCGAACAACCCGGAGGACTATCTACACCTGCCGGGTGACGGTAGAGGAGAGAGGAGAGGTAGCTCGTAGGTGGTGAACGAGAGGTAGATAGTGACAGAGTGAGCGTCGAGAACGGAGAGGGAATTGGTGACTGAGGTGGAGCTGGTAGAAGCTAGCAAGGTCGCGCTATTAACGCGTCGTTAGAATGGTAAGGAATAGTGCGAATCAGGACAATCCACCTATGGCACATTCCCCCAAGACCTCGTGAGGATGGTCCTGACAATGATTCAGCGCAAGTATAGTGACTAAGAAAGGAAATCACACACGTTGAAGCCGGCTGATAGGTGTAAGAGCTGACCGAGTAACAAGCCAGACGCGTTATCTGAGGGGCTACGAGACTAGATGAGGTGATCCCGTTAGCTTTGGTAGTAAATAAGAGGAGGATACCACAAACCTTGACGCGATTTGATGACGAAGGTGAAATAGTGTAGCGGGATAAATGGAAGTATAGTGGATTGGGGGAATTGGTATGAGATTGAATGTGTTTCTAGAGAGGTGAAGTTGATAAATGAGCCTCGGAACGCGTTCGAGCTAGCTTGAGCTCAAATGTAAATAGAACTGGAAGTGGCAAGAGCGAGAATTGCGGAATGAGAATGGGAAGAGATGGGGAGGACCGAGTCAACGGCTTAGAGCATAAGGTGGACTACCTTATGATGAAGCTGAGAATGCTGGATGAGTTTGTTGATGGTCTTGTTCATGGATTTGAGGGAAAGGTGGGTTGCAGTATATTGATATAATACGTATTTTAAATTACTAGCTTGTTCAAGAGGATCCGAAGATTTGCCGCAATTTTCTTGGCATCGCCTTGGCACCCAGCGCCGAAAACTTGGTAAAGTACTAGATACTACTATTGCATGCTGTATTTGTTCTCTTAACTCTTCACGTACCTAGCATACAACATCGTCTACCCTATGATACAGTGCACAATCAAAATTTTTATGATGAAAATCAGATCTGGCCTTTCAAGCCTTCCCTCCCTCCTGTAGTGCTTTACCCGTAAATCTACATCTCTCCCTAACGAACACCGCCAATGCAGTAAGGGAAGGACTGTTCATTAGCTCCAAGAGAGGAACATCCACGTCAAGCTCTCCTATTAGCCAATTTCGCATCTCGATAGCAACCAAGGAATCGAGACCGTAAGCTGCTAGCGGCTTTCCCGGCACGATCTCCTCTGCCGGCGTCATTGACAATTTAGAAATTTTGATGATGAGAGCCCGCATGACGATCTGGTCCGCCTCCTCAATGGTCCTCGCCTGTCCGAGTTCTTTACCCGCCTGGAATGCTCCGGTATCGTTTGTGATCCTGTTTCCAGAGAGTTGTATGTTGCGGACGGAGTGAGAGAATCTTACATCTGCCGCCCAGAAGGGTAAAGGCTTGTCGGGTACCAACCTTAAGCCAGCCATCACTTGCCCGCCATCCTCAACTCGGGATGACGCATGAACAATGGCATCTTTGACCATCGCGAACAGCTCATTCTCCTGTATCCGGTCATGGGCAAGATGACTAAAGACCGCTTGACGCTCTTGTTCGGCTTCAGCTACATATCCGACGTCCTCAACAGCTCCGATGTCGATCGTTGATGCGGGAAGATTCTGAGACCGTCTAAAAGCTGCAAAGCTGTCAAGGAAGGTGTTGGTTGCCGCATAGGCCGCTTGCCCTCTCGTCCCAACAATGCCAGAGAGTGATGCCAAGATGACAAAAAAGTCAAGTCGGGGAAGACAATGATGCAAGTTCCACGCGCCTTCCACCCTGGGCTCAATTACGCTGGTCCAATCTTGAAATGAGGACTTTTCGAAGAGGACATCCTGGATATGGCAATTAGTAACAAAACAACGGTGTACGGAATCTAACTGACCTGGAGCACCATGGCACCATGAATAACCCCCTTGATTGGTGGCATCATACCTTCAAGTTGTTCTAACAGATCCTGCAGTTGAACTCGATTGCCTACGTCGCACGCTCGCACAACGATTTTAATTGTAGTGTGCAAGGCTTTCATATCTTCGACAAACGCACGGGCTGGAGCGCTGCTCAAACCACTGCGCGAGATGAGCACGATGTTTCTCGCTCCATTTTTGGCGAGCCAGTATGCCAGTGACCGCCCAATGCCTCCAGTGCCGCCAGTAATCAGGTAAGACGCATCTTCATGCGCTATAGTCGTATGTACTATTGGTGGTAACGCCTGTATGGCGTATCAGCATCGAATCTTTCGCCACGCAAGATTTCGAACTCACTTTGACGATTTCGTCGGCCTGGCTTTGAATTATGATCTTACCCATATGCTTCCCGCCTTGCATTAATCTCATGGCGTCTTGGACCTCGGACATGCCGAAGGAAGTGATAGGTGCGACTTCATTGATAGCATTGGTCTGATAAAGCTCTAACACCTCGATCAGGAGCTTGTTGAAGAGTTCTGGCTTGTGTTCTGCCACGACAGTCAGATCAACGCCCGCGAAAGTCACTGAGCCGAGAAACTTCTTCATCTCAAGGTAGCTATTTTGCACCAAATCTGCTTTGCCGATTTCCACAAATCTACCCAATGGCGCAATGCAACGCCATGATGCTTTTAGACCCTCACCAGCTAGTGAGTTGAGTACAACATCAACGCCTCTGCTGTTAGTTGCTCGAAGGACGCCCGTCTCAAAGGTGGTGTCTCGGCTTGAAAATATGTGACTTTCTGGGATGCCGTAGGTTTTCTTGATGAAATCTTTCTTGTCGGTGGAGCCTAAACTAACAAAGATTTCTGCACCAAAGTACTTTGCAATCATGATGGCGGCTTGCCCCACGCCGCCAGCAGCAGCATGAATCAGGATCGACTCTCCTTTCTGGAGTCGAGCGATCATTCGCAATGAGTGCAGTGCCGTACAGAAGACGACCGGAATGGTTGCTGCGATCGCGAAGCTCATCTGCTCTGGTATCTTGGATACCAGGAGGCACCGTGTGCGGGTATGATAGCCAAAGGTTCCAACAGCAAGGCCGCAAACCCGATCACCCGGCTCCAGATGGGTGATGCTCCTACCAATCGAAATGACGACACCACTGCATTCTGAACCAAGTTCATGGTGGGGGACTTGGGCTAGTCCGATCATTACGTCTCTGAAGTTTACCTTGATTTGCGTTAGTGGGGAAGCGGTGCGGGAAGATGAGAAATTGCCACTTACGCCAGCAGCCTTGACTTCAATCTCCACTTGATCGTCGCCAATGTCACATTGAAGACTTGCGTCATCTGCGAAATAAAGGCTGTCCAGGCGACCCGGGGACCCGAGCTTCAGCTTCAAAAGCCGTTCATCTTGTATGAACAATTGAGGCTCGGGCTTGACTCCCCTGGTCTCTCGCCTCACAAAATTATCTCTCCCCTCGTCAAGTATCGCGCGCTGTATGTGTAGAACTCCGTCTCGCTCTAGGTACTCAGAGTCTGTACCTGTGCGAAAACTCTGGGGTTGGAACTGGTGTCGGTACAAGTTGGTGATTTGTTCAGTCATTTGCGCGTTAGACGACCGAGCTCTTCCATCAAGATCCAGCATCGTGAAATTGATACCGGCATTCTCTGAGCGTACTACTCGGGCAACACCGGTACTCATGGCAGCGTCCGGATTTTGCATTGCTGCGCCTTTTGTTACCCACAAAACTCCCTTAGCCCTCAAAATCATCTGTCGCAATTGATTGAACTGGTCTTCCGACGCCAGCTTCCATGTCGGATGCTCAAGCGGTGCATACACGCAGTACATGTCGGTTGCAATGAGGAACGGGAAGGCTTTCACGGCGACATCTTGGCCTGTCAAATCTGCGAACGAACTTTGAAGTTCACGGATCAGAGTCTTGTCCGAGTACTCATCAACAATTATTGTAGGGCTAGGCAAAGGCATCGACTGCTTGTACATTGCAGTAGAGATCATCGCGCTTCCGCCCTTGACTCCGCTGGGATTATCTGACAGTGACCCATCTAAGCCGGAGAAACCTGTTCGTCGAAGAAGAATGTCCCACTGTGATTCATTGAGGATAGGGCCATCTTGGCGCTCCTGCTCTTCACCAGCCCACCATCCTGAAACAGGTTCAGTCAACGACATATATGATACTTGAGGTTGGCACACCTACCTGGAATTGTCCCAAAGAGGATAATCTGGGACAATGCTAGTGTTGTTGATTCTAGAATGATTATTCGGCCGCCATCTTTAAGCAGCTTTCTCGCATTTCTCAGAGTCTTGTTCATGTTTGCAGTAGCATGCAAGACGTTTGACGCTACAATCAAGTCGAAAGAGCCAATCTCAAAGCCTTGATCAACCGGGTCTTTTTCAATATCTAGGGTTCTGTAAGTGATTAAATCACCCCAAGCACCTAGACGCTCATTTGCGCGTTGGAAGAATCCCGCTGAGATGTCCGTAAAATAGAAATGCCTAAAGCGCGGTGGCAGACCGTTCTGGTTGCTCATGCTCCGTAAAACTGGAATCGTGGTGCTTCCCGTACCGGCACCGATCTCAAGGATTTTCATGGCTGGGTTTTGGTGAGAGAGATAGTGGCCAATCCATCGAGAACATATGGCATAGCCTTTCTGTAACCCAAGATGGCTGCTGTAGTACTTCTCCAACATATCTTCGGAGAACATGATTGAGAGTGGATCGATCTCTTTGCGGAAGATCTGAGGTAGCCGCTCCCCAACCGTGCACATCATCTGGCCACAGTCGTCGGCTTTTTTGACAGACTCCAGGAAATCGTTTCTCTCCCCTTCATCTGCTCGACGCCAATCTGCCATTTGCGAAGGCAGGAGTGTAGCGGTACCTAGTTCTGAAACTTTCCTTAGGACTCGATACAGCTTTTGATGATGGCCGAGGAAATCATGAACTTCGCTGGCTGATACGGCGGCCAGCGCAGCTTCAGTATAGTAAAAGGCTGCTCGCTCCATGCTGCCCGACTGCGCCTGAATCTTTCCGCTCTCAGAGTCTTCGGGCATGAGCTCTTGGTACTGTTTATGACGAAGAAGTTCAAGACAAGGCTCCCACTGTGATTTGAAGCATAAGCCGCGTAAGGGGCTGAAGTCGTTCGCGTCTTTACCCGGCAACTTAGTGGCCTTGATTTCGCTAATCTCAATCTCGGGCCCTCCAGCAATTTGGGCGTTGTGATCAAAGACTGTGACTTTAGCGTTCATCTCGTTTGTCCCCTTGTCTATTTCCGCTGATGCGTAGACTCGAAGTCGCTGGCCAGCCAATTTCTTCCCTTGATGCGAAATACGAATGCTCTTGACGTAGGTAGGGACGCGTAGGCTGATGTCCGAAAGTTCGCCGCCACACGTAGCGAAGACCGCAACATGAAGGCACGAATCTAGCATAGTGGGGTGCACAATGAAAGGAGTCTCATGATTGCCAGGCATCAGAGCTGCAGTATCTGGAACAGCCAACGTCCCAGCACAAATCCCAACATTTGCTTGGGCATCGACTATATTTCGAAAAGATGGACCGTACTCCATACCTGCTCGTGCCATGACATTGTAGGCCTTTGAGCAGTCTAATCGCATCTTGCTAGTATCCTCGGATCTCGAGACAAAGTTGGTATAATCTTGGAAGCGATGTTTCCGCTCCCGCGAACCGACAATCTCATTTGATGTTTGCTTTTCATGCACAACAGATACGAGACCGGAACAGTGCTCAGACCACCCTGTCTCCTCTGTGTGGGAGTAGACACAAAATTCGTCCCAGATGCTGGATCTGCTCTTGGTTCCATCCACGTGGGGCCGGAGGCTACACGAAATTTCCACTGATGATTCGGCGAGTATCAACGACTTCTTTACAAATATCTCCCGGAAGTTATAGCTATGTGACGGTCCAACATCTTGCCCTCGCATCGTCGCTCGTTGAAAGGCCGCTTCACAGGCCATTGACACATAGGCCGCGAAAGGGAACACGACACTGGACTGAATCAGGTGATCGGATAACCATGGGATTTCCGATAAGCGGATGGTATTTTTCCACCGTGGCTCCCTTTCATTGAAGTCTTCCGCCAGTGCACCAAGGAGGTCGTGATGTGGAAAGCGTCGAAATCGGTTATTCTTACTGATCCGAGTCTCGTGCCAATATCGCTTTGTGTGCAACCAAGGATACTGAGGTAAGTCGGACAGTATCTTACAAGGCGCATGCATGGATGAAGAGTAGATGTCAGAACAATCGACAGGATAACCGAGACATTGTAAAGCTCCCACCATGCAGAGCAGGTTGCGAACATTCTCAGAGTTCCGGATCAATGTCGGCAAGTAATGAGTAGAGCTGTCGGAAGCATGAGCTCTCGATCCAAGGGTTTCCTGGATGGGCGCTTTGAGGCTTGAGTGAGGCCCAATCTCGAGTATCACATCCACTTTTGGCAGAGGCGTGTCATTACTCCTCTCAACGCACATGTCGGTGAGAGCTTGCGCAAACAAGACGGGGCTTGTTAGATTCTGACTCCAGTAAGTGCCTCTTAGATCTTCAAAGGAGACTTGCTTGCCCCTTAGGGATGAATGAAAACGTGGGCTTGACTCGGAGGGGGGACTTGGCTCGATGCCGCCAAGCTTTCTCAGATACTCGGCCTCAATTTCCCTCATGTGATGCGAGTGATAAGCAACATCTATCTTGAGTCTTCTCGAAAAATAGTTGGCGTCTCTCGCAAGCGTTTGTAAATAGTCCACAGCAGCTACATCTCCCGACACCGTGATTAGCGACGAGCTGTTGATGCAAGCGATTACGGCTTCACCACCAACGACTTTCTCAAGCAGGGAGGTCACTTCGGCAATACTAGCGCCGATTGCTATCATGGCACCGCGTCCAGCAAGTTTGGACGCAAGCTCTCCGCGGTGATATGCTATCGCCATACACGAAGATAGAGACAACGCTCCAGCGGCAAAGGCAGCGGCAATCTCGCCACTGGAATGACCCAATACCGCAACCGGGTTGACCTTCCAGCTCGCCAATAATGAGACTAAAGCTATTTGCATGGCAGTGGTAGCTGGCTGGCTTATGTTCGCCGATTTAATAGGGCTATCCTGATCGTCGCTCTGCAACACATCTGGAATGTAAGCCTCGTTCTGTTGGATTATCTTTTTGGAAAATCCTTACTGTGTAGCGACCATGCTGCGCCCATGTTCTGGAGACAATTTCCACATCTCTCGATGATCGTGGCAAAAACTGGGTATTGCATCAAGTCGCGGCTCATACCAGGCCATTGCGATCCTTGACCTGTAAAGACAAATGCAACACTGGGGTTTTTCAAAGCTGCAATGGGTTCAGTCTGAAATGATTCCATGGATTCGACCAGCTCCTCAAGGTTTGATGCAGTGATGGTGGCCCTCCATTCTAGTAATGTCCTCCGCTCGCTGAGCGTGTAGGCCAAGTCTGCTAAAAGGGGTTTATTGCCGTCCGGAATCGTCGGCGATTGTGTTTTTAGGTACTCTGCCAAGGCTGACATCTGAAATTTTACCCCTTCTTTATGCGCAGCAGAAAATTTGAACAACAAAGGTGATGCGGGGGACCGCTTGTGACCATTGACCATCAAGGTGGTGGCTAATGGGTCAGTCTCATCGGAGCTTTTGCCATCAATAGTGCTAGTCAAGTTCCGCTTACCAGCCTGATGGAGCCCCTCGACCCTAGAAGCGCTTTCCAATATGACATGCTGTATTCATTAGCCAAAGTGCAGTAATAAGGTCATGCCTGCAACGTACGACATTGGTGCCACCAAAACCAAAGCTGCTGACAGAAGCTCTTCGAATACCTTGTGAAGGCCAAGGAGTTGCCTCTGTGGGAACCTAATTGCTTTCAGTCTCGACCCACCAAAAGGCCATCTTCTTAGAGCTGCACACCTTCAGTTTCCAGCTCTCGAGCTGGATCTCCTCATTCGCCTTTTCAAAATTTACATTCGGCGGTATGACGCCGTTTTGCAGGACCAGGGAAGCTTTGATGATACCGGCGAGGCCGGATCCTGCCTCTAAGTGTCCAATGTTTGACTTCACAGAGCCAATGTACAAGGGTTCATCATGCGGGCGATCTTTGGCAAGGCTGCGGGCAATTGCTGAAGCTTCGATAGGATCTCCAATTGCAGTCCCAGTGCCATGCGCCTCGATGTAGTGCGTATCCAACGGATCCAGACCAGCTTGGCTGTAAACTCTATTGATGAGTCTCTCCTGGGCTTCAAGACTGGGCATTGTTGGGCCGCTGGTCTTTCCATCCTGATTTGTCCCTGTGTGCCGTATGACCGCATGGACTGTGTCTCCGTTCGCTATCGCATCGTCTAGGGGCTTTAGAACTATGATGCCCCCTCCTTCACCGCGTCCATACCCAGTTGCTCGGTGATCATAGCTGTAGGAGAGACCGTCGGTGCCAAACAGTCTATTAGCGTTAGCTTTTATCATTTGCTTTATGGAACAGGACATATCACCCTAGCATGCTCATGGCAATCATGTTCTCAGGACTCAGGAGAATATATACACCGCCCACCAAAGCTTGTCGAATCTCACCTGTGCGTATGCTCTGGCATGCTAAATGGAGTGCCGTGAGACCCGACGAGCATGCAGTGTCCACACTTACGCTTGGGCCTTTGAGATCATAGATGTATGAAATCCGGTTGGCTAGGAAGCTCATCGCAGTGCCAGTGGCTTGGTATACAGGACCATTTGCGATGTCTTTGTGGAGGAGGTTCTGGTAGTCGGACATTGAGCCGCCAACGAAGACCCCAACTTCTTGACCCACAATTTGCTTCAAGGGTACTCCGGCTATTTTTGAAAAGCATTGGCGTTAGCTTTGTCAATGATTATTGCTTTTGGAACTACCTACCGTTCTCCAGAGCTTCATAGGTTACTTCGAGCAACAATCTTTGTTGCGGGTCCATTGCCTTTGAATTTTGTCTTAACTTGCCGTGCTAAGGATGGTTGGAACTCAGATACGTACGCTGGCTTCGTTCGGGCTGATGTTGAAGAATGGGGCATCGAAAAGTGCAACATCCTCTTTCAAAAAATGCGCGCCCTTTGCGTTGAACTGCAACTCTAATCAGAGGGGAGTCCTGACCTAGCTCCCGAGTACTTACACTCCCATGCTTTGATGTATTCGGATGCCAATAGCTTTTTCCATTCATTCTGTCTTTGGGAAACTCCGACCAAGCATTTCTACCATTACAACACATCTCCCAGAGACCTTTGACACTAGAAGCTTCTCCAGGGAAGCGGCAGGACATACCAACGATAGCAATGGGCTTGATTGTCTCTTTCGATGGCTGTTGATCCGAGCAGCCAGCCCAAGCATGCTCTTCACCAAGTGCGGGCGAAGCATCTCCGTTTGACATGGTGAGGCTACACTTTGGGTCTGGTATTAAAGATAAGAAGGACCGTATAAGGAGCTTCTAGAAAGACTTTTTGTCAAACATCAGGTTGAAGACGAACAATCTGCTAGGGATCTTCAAAGAATGTCTATGTGAGAAGAGAGAAAAATGCATTAGAACGGTACTTCAAAGTCGGAGACATCTATAGGAGAGACGTCCGTTTTAAGTCCGGTGGCGGGAACCAGCATGAACGGGTTCGCCGATCAACACTGAAGGTGCTTCGGAGCTGCCCACCAATAGGAACTTTCCATGGGTACCAAAACATATTCAAAAAATGGATCCATGGGTTCTGACATGGAGAAAACTCTCTGTCGTGCATCACAATAGACCAGAGATTTTCTCCTGGATGAAAAGACTCAGCATCATCAAGATGACAACGTAAAGCCATTTCTGGAGGTATCCTGCAAATGAGCAGCTGGCGGTAAGCTTACTTTCACAACATGTCGGCCTCCACAGCAACTTTCTGGTAAGAGAATTTTGTCACGCCGATCAGATCACTCTGCCGGGAAGACTGACGATCTTTCCCGTCTGAGCTTCTGCTCCAATATTTTGACCTCAGCCTTGATTGTACGAATCTCTTGCTAAAAATAGCATCCAAAAGGTGTCTCATGGCGGAACGGACATCAAGAGCCATTAATGTCCTGCAAGCGCCACGGGATCGACAACAAAGCGGGGTAGAAATCTGTAAGAAATATTTCTGGCTTCAGTGTTGAAATGAACGAACGAAGCCCGATTGGTGGACAGCATTGAGGGGGGAACGGCTCAGTTCAGACCCTGAATGTCGACGCCCATACCTGCCAAGCGTTGGCAGCGTACTCGTCCCTCTGTGACTACTGACTGTGATGCTCATTCTTCGACGACTCTAGCAATCTATGTCGTCTCTGGGTTTTTTATTGAGAAATGATCGCATGTCTGTAGCGGCGCCCTACCATAAGATATAAGATTGCGAGGGCTAGACTTTATCGGGCGTAGAGAAAGGCCACGCTCTTCAACGAATAAGAGGTCATCTGGCATCTTTGATTACCACTGATGTCATATCGGCCAGACGCTCACCCACATTCTTATCCAATAGAGTAGTTGCAGCCGTTGCTTCTGATCATTTGAAACCTGGAGCAGGATGGTGTGGGACGGTCACTCACTACGTCCTTATCTTCGATACTCTTAGTCGTCGCGTATATTGAGCAAGAAGTTCACATATTAGGGTTTGAGATTATTATCAAGATAAAGGTTAGAGGCAGAAGAAGAACCGCATATGAGAGTGGGGACTTCACCTTATGAAAATTGCACTGTCGAGATTGAATTGAGCTCATTAGTATGATCAGTCATTTGGAAAGCTCCCTTCTCGTATAGATGTACCAAAAGACGATAGATACAAGATTCGCCCTCACCTCAGCATCTGAACACGATCAGCGAAGAGATCTTGAAGTCTGAACCCGACTCAGTATAGATTGCGCATCTTGCTCCACAATTTTGATGGAACACGTCAGACCTCTCGAGCCCAGAATTCTATTTACTAGCAGTATAAGCTCTCAAGGACGGTAGATCTAGGTCAAATATCGGCGACATCAATGTTGAACGCAGAGCCTCGTATTGCATACAATGACACCAATGGGGAATATGTGGGTCTCTTTTTCAGGGGCGATTGCTAAGGCTTGCCGCAAAAGGGATTCCCGGCTCTATTTACACTTTAGGTCTAGTCGACCGCAACTCCATCGTTCCATGCGCCTATAAGAACAATCGACCCAATCCGATCACTTACTACTATGTTTCTGCCGCGGCCTACTAGAGTACGAAGTGACTTTTCCGCAAAGTCAGGATTTCTCGATGAACACATTGACAACTGACACTGCGACATTTTTTGGTCCATAGCTATTGTTAGCTATGCATTTCTATTCTCGCCGACTCTTGCACTCACCGTACCATCCATCCAAGATCCTACAAACCCTGAGCCACTACCGTCGGCAGCGAACAAGACATTGCCAGAGATCACATCGCTCACACCCGACATTCCAGCTTTGATAACAAACTTTTCGCTTGATGTCGGAGACCCTCCAGCTCCCATCTGCAATGGCGACCTCTTCGGCTTCGATATGAACTTTTACAGCTGTCTGCAAGCCTGGAGGACCATACCAACCACCTACAAAATTTTGTCTTTTGGCGATAGGAGCGGGTCTTACAACGTCCAGCTCCCCCGTCGCTTCAGCGGTCGTGAGTTTGATGTTCTACTCGAGTCCCACGGTTCTATCTCGTGGCCAATAAAAGCTATTACATACTGACTCGAGTTTAATGTGGAAAGCGGAATGTACGTGTGTCATTGATATCTTCAAGAAGGATGGTGCTGTGTCGGACATAGCTTCCTATGAAAATATCTCGAAAGCCGCAGAGCAGTTGTATCGCACCTGTGTTGTTGCGAGAGGCCGGCGTGCACAAGGCGGCTACGTCAAACATGTAGGTAAGTGAGACTTGGATATCGTTCCTCACATACTGTATCAGGAAGTTTCAATACGTTCTGGAGACATTGGTATCTCATATCCTACCTGCCTTATTCTTGATATTACCTGACTCCCATTTCCCAAGTTCTTTTGCACATCAAGATAGACTCCACTTAACTAAGCAGCTCCAAAGGACAAGACAGGAACCTTGTCGTCGTGCTCAGTATCTACAAACCCTCGGTCGCCTGCTTCCAGAAGCCGCTCGCCATCAGGGATGTAGTACTGCAATCCGCCCTCTCCCTCGTTCCTGTCAGCACCGACCGTCAGATCTTCGGACCCGAAGGAGAACCAGGCGTCCAAGTCGTGCTTCCGTTCGTTCGCGACGTGCTTCTTAGCGCAGGTGAGTCTGTTCTCTCCCAGCATCCTTGTATCGGCCGCTCGTTGTATTTCTGCATACCTTCGCATCTTGCCCGGAAACACCCTTTTTGCTGAAATCGAAACCTAGCTCCATCCTCGGAAGGCGTGAGGGTGATAGTCGACGTCAATCATCGCGACACCGTTACCGCACGCTGGTTCGATGTCTGGGCCGGCGCCGTGGCCGTCGGTGTTATGTGCGCTAGCAGAGGCTACACTGGTATCTCGGGCCTGCCCAGTGGGCCCGAAGTGTCATTAGACGCGATTCCTAGTCGAGCGGGACACGGAAACGATACCGCCGCTTCCTGAGAAATGATTCTGTGGTGAGCGTAGCTAGAATGGGCAATTAGAGTTGCAAGGCTGCAGTAACCGCTGTTTATAAGTGGATGTGGAACAGTGTAAATATAGTGTTCAGTAAGCATGGCAAGCTGATGATTTGTACCAAGTAATCTAGTAGGGACAACGTCTCTAGCTACGTCTTTTCTGGTCCCGGATTACATTGAGGCCCCTTTCACCATAAACTTCTCATTCTGCATAGCTACTTCGCAGTTGGACCCTAAAGATGAGTTTGATGAAACCTAGCAAGACTCCGGATCGCAGCCCTTTATCCGTGTCCCAGGTGTCACTTCTGCCGAATATTGCTAGCCACAACCACTGCGCAATCCCGCATTTCTCCTCCTGTTGTCCCAGGAGCCTGGGCGCTCAAGTCTTCCACAGAAGACACATGAGCGTAGAGACGGTGTATGCTGAGGGCTCTGTTAGCTATGCTTGCGATGTTATTTGGGAAACTCACCAAAGTAATAGTCGCTGATGTATTCGAACAATCCTCGTTGAACTACTCAACTGAAAGTAATAATAGTGAATCACTGAAGCAATAATCGGATCGCTAAATCATTTAAGTAAAAGTAATTTTATTAATTGTATCCGAATCTATTCAGACAATGTCAACGCTGGAATCTCAATTTTCTCATCTCTAGTAGCCACCTTGGTCGACCCAGATGTACCGTAAACCAGTGACCTCAACGAGCCTAGCTTCCATGAACGCTTTAAAGGACTTCAAACTTGAGTATTCTCCCTCTCTCTCTCTCTCTCTCTCTCTCTCAAGAGAGAGCGCCCCCACCATCTATTCGTGTAGACTCTACTTCGGCCTTTGTTGGGGCTCTTGAAGAGATCCTGGGAAGCGGGACGTTGCAAGTAAATTCTGGAAGGATGGGGTTGGCCAATGAACAACTTGAAATGCTAGCTAGGGGATACTATGACGAGTGAGAGCTATTCGAATGTTAATCACAGGGCGCCTGAGTAGTAAGAATAGGTGGCTAATCGTACTGGAGCCGTACGATGTTGATGTCAGATGATTTGATTGTTATAGATCTCTTTATCTACAGTGAGAAGAGTAAGATACTTTTGATGGAAGAATAACTCATAGCCGGATTGCAAGATCGAAGATGATTGCTCAGCTGTTGGAGAAGCCAATCGATTTTGAGAATAGCGGCTGTAGCGTAATCGAGCTGATAGGGGATGCGCGACGCGCAGCGCTTGTAAAGGCTTGCTTTGAAGCGAAAATCGTGTCCCCGCAGAGATTGATTCACATCTTGCAGATGACCCCTCAACGAGATACGCGGATTTCATGCATTCCGCCCTGTTTTGATGTAAAGCCACTCCTATAACCACCGTGCAGTGACTGAGAATGGCAACATCCCCACTTGGAACGCTGAAATTCTTCCTCCTGAGCGCCGCCGTCTTCCGCTTCTCTTTCGCTCTTTCGCTAGTCGATAGCCCGAGACTGACCCTCAGCATCCCCTCCAACACGACCACCGGCATCCTCGTACCGGCCGGAGCTCATGTCCCTGGGAGATCACCCTTCAGATATGCCAGCGACCCCACCCTCAATGTCTTTCGGATCCACACACTCGAGATGAGGCCCAATCCATGCACCCTGTAAGCTGCACTCGTGGTGACCTTATGCGTCTAGGCCACGTTACCGTATTACTGATACACGTGCTCAGATCCAGACGATCAGATTGCGAGCTCATAGCCAAGGGTTATTTCAGTCAGGACGTAGCCTCCCTGCGCTTGACGACCAACATAACGTCCGACGCCGCAGGTGAACCCTTGGTCATCCTCCTAATCGAGGACGACTTCTGCGCCTGGGCCCACGTGGTCCAGGGGAGAATGCCGAGTTGTCCGCCAAAGAAGGGACTTGCGGTCGTCACATTCAACACGCTCCTGATGCAAATGTGGATTCCTGAGGTGAGTGAGAGAGAAAGCAAGTGCGATGCACAGGATCCGTTTTATAAGTGATACATAATTGAAGCCAAAGTGTAGGCCAAGTATGGCGTGGAAATCAAAGTTGATGCAGGCGACTTGCTGGCCTCGCACATTATCGCGGATATCCAACTTGGAGACCCGATTGCTCAGTCGTCCTAACTAGACTGCGAGGAGCACTTAGCCAAAGGTAAGAGCCGACTCACATTGCGCAAAAGGTATTTTGTTCGATGCTGCAATCGTTCTTTCGTTTGTTTGAAGCAATCAGTGTGGATGAGGCGAAGGATCTACTGCTGTGCTTGAAGGCCCAAAACGGAACTTACGACATGCTTACTCTCTCATCTTCGAAATTTACGTTGACCAGCAATTACATTTTATACAACTCGGATCCTGGAACCAATTTCGAAATGGCAACCCCACAGGAGTACGTGTCGTCCTGGGTTTCTAGTGTTACTTCTCTTAGCGAATGTCTTCTCTCCACAGTAAAAATGACTGCCATTTCCCTGAGGTAAGCGTGGCTGCCTTGTATGGTACCCGCTGGTTGAGGTTGCCTCTTTCAAAGCCGTGGGAAAACCCACACATAGGGAATGACATGGAAGGAGCGGATGACAGCTTTTCGTGAAGACTTAGAATCTGTCTTCTTTCTCGCTCTTCGTTAAGCAAATCGTTGACCATGGAAGAATCCGTTAGCAAAGCAGATACTTGTTACCCCACAGGGATCCATGGAGCCTCATAGGGCTTAGCGCCTTGGCACTGCCGGCCTGATGAGGAGGATTCTTCCTCTTTCTTCCACATACATTATTACTACTCAGGATTGCACATGAGATTGCTAAATCTATAACAAAGTAAGGCATTTCTCTGACATGTCTCCCCATCCTCCTTTACATCGTCATAGATATTCCCGTACACTGAAGCACTGTTTCAAGTTCTTGATAATCCCTTTACAGCCCAATGTATTCTATGATATTGTAGTACTGACTCAGAACTGTGCTAGAGCAATCTCCTGGTCTGGTGCACTAGCGGCAATAGTTGCAGTAATCAATCTTATATTCACGATATGGTGGGCTTTTAAAAAGGACAAGGAGGAGAAGGAGAAGGAGAAGAAAAGGTCGGATAAAGAGGAACAGGAAAGAAGGGCTATGGAGGAGAAAGAAGGAAAGAAGAGCAAAGTCATCGAGGAGAAATATGAACGGAGATTAGAGAGGTTAGAGGGAATCGCAGAGGAACTCCGGTAACTACATTTCACACACTTTCATTGTCCGCTTTTCAGGTTGCAAGCCATTCCCTTGCTTCGTGTTTTGCTTGATTGACTGCTTGTATTTAGTTTCTCCCTGAGGTATTAGCTCTGGTTGCAAAGAATGCTGACTTTGACGGGTCTATAGGACGGAACTTATCGCGGTTGGTAGGGGCGTGACCCAAACTCAAACCGACAGAGCTAGGTTTGAGAGCACGCATGCGAGCGAGATCAAGATGAAAGATATCTTGATCGAGGATCTCGAGATTGAAGTCGCGAGACTTGACCGTCGACTTGCTTTCTCGGGTATTTAAGCCTTTTCATCTGAACTGTCTGGGATTATCACTTTACAGTCGATTATGAGAGTATCAGTAAAAAATTTTCAATTGCTGCCGCTAGAATTTATTGTCCCACGAGTAGTATTAGTCGGGGTGGCTCTGGAGAATTCTTACATATAGCTTTGCATGTCGGTCCGTTGCTAAGAGACACATCCCACGGCAGAATTTCCTTTCGTCATCGCATTGAGTAGGTACTTCAGGTAGACTAAAGAGCTTTTTCAATTTCGTGTTGCGTGCGAGGGGGGTTGTACAATATGGTTTGCTCCGACGATGTTCCCTGAGGACCTTGCGTGAGGACCTTGTTATCTTGCGTCATAAAGTCGTCGACCGTATAATTTTGGGTGTACTAGCTCCTTACTTTTGACACATCTTCTTATTGCTGATAAAACAAGAATCTCAATCGCGATGACTACTGTGGTACACGATGTACTCATTGTAGGTGCGGGTCCAGCGGCTCGCTGCCCGCCTCCGCGAACCTACCCCCTCCGTGGTGTTCACAGACGCAGAGCACGATCGTTACCATTGGGTGAAGAAACATTCCGGACGGATGAATCTGCTTCCTCGAGGTAGCGCGGCAAGATCCAAATGCTCCTCTACATTTCGCCACAATACGAATGGGTATGGACTGTCTTTTGTTTTTTTGGCAAATCATCGCTCACGATGTTTCTTTTCAGAGATAACACAGTGGCGTCTAGCAACCAGAGATTCAATATCAAAGTCGTGGACAGTAGCGGATGTGACTGGCTGAATAGTTGGACAATGAGTTTTGCAGCTCTGGGCATCTCGCATCTTCGAAGCCCCATGTTTTTCCATCCCTGCCCCCGCGACCGCGATGGACTACTTGCATTCGCCCGCGAGACAGGCCGGTGCGACGATTGCGTGGAAATTGTGAATTGTGTGGGCAAATCAATGAGCAAGCACAGACGAAAGAAGAAGATAGCCAAGGGGTACAGCGTTGGATCCTCGAGCAAAGCAATCCTGGAAATTGACGAGCGGGATCGTAAGGACTACTTCACACCTAGTGCGGAGATCTTCCATGATTACTGTCAGGAGGTGGTCCAGAGGTACTCCCTGAAAAATCTGGTAGAACAGACGGAGGTCTCATCAATCGACTTTGGTTATCTTGATGAGTTCGAAGAACATGGCGACCCTGGAACCAAGGTTTTCAAGGTGACTACAATGGATGAGACCATAAGTTTCGCGAAGGTTGTAATCCTTGCTATCGGAGCTGGCGGTGAGCCGGCCATGCCTCGGCAATTGTCAGCAGCAGAAAGAGAAGGGGCATGTCATAGCTCACAGCTAGCAAAGCAGTCACTCCTGACTAAGAGCATCAAACAAAAGATCCTCGCACGAG
Source organism: Usnea hakonensis (assembly GCA_013423325.1). Taxonomy (NCBI): domain Eukaryota; kingdom Fungi; phylum Ascomycota; class Lecanoromycetes; order Lecanorales; family Parmeliaceae; genus Usnea; species Usnea hakonensis. The sequence continues at coordinate 24,622 of BLJB01000317.1, read as the reverse complement.
TTCCGACGGCCGTTGTAATAGTCGGAGGCGGTCTGACGTCGGCACAAATTGCAAGCCAGTGCATAGAGAATGGAGTGGGAAGGGTGCTTCTGGTGATGCGAGGCCCTCTAAAACGTAGTTTAATGACTGTTATGACAAAGTTGAACGTTGGCTCACCGAGCGTTAGTAAAACCGTTTGACATCGATCTTGATTGGATGGCGAAATTCCAGAATGTGCACAAAGCGGCTTTTTGGTCCGCCGATAGTGACAAAGGCAAGGCAGAGCCAGCATCCTGCAGAGATGATCCTCTTACTAAATTCCAAGCAGAACGCCTTGATATCTTACTCAAAGCACGCAACGGTGGCTCCATTACACCACGTTACTTCAAGAAGCTGCAGACTCATATCGCTCGTGGATCGTTATCCATCCACACACATACAACCATGGTGAACCAGGCCTGGGATAATCAACGTAAAAGCTGGAACATGGAAGCCTACCCACCCATTCCCGACCTTTCACGCGAGATCGACTACATCTACTACGCCACCGGTGTTAAATCGAATGTCGAGCATCTCCCATTCCTCTTACCCTTGAGCGAGAAATCACCGGTTGAAGTCATTGGGGGTATGCCGTGTCTGACTCAAGACCTTGCATGGGCAAAGGATGTACCGCTGTTCGTGGCCGGCAGGTTAGCAGGTTTGAAGATTGGGCCCGACTGTAGTAATCTTGAAGGCGCAAGAGTAAGTGCAGAGAGGATCTCGTGGGCGGTGGAGGAGATACTGGACGAGCAGCAGGACAGAGGATTCTGATCAGGGTCTCTTCCAGAGGATGGGGTCCATCAATATGTATGAGTCTATAGCGGAATCAACTTGATCGGCAAGGAAATACGTATATGACATATATTGCCACCATTCTAAGATATACTGCGGTATTAAAGGTAGAGTAACCTTCCGTGCACTTAGAGATTGCAGCGCAACCCTCGCAAAATTTTCGCTAATCCATTGAGAGATGTATTGCGAGTACAAAATATCCTTATCGTATCTGCCGACCGCGACTTCGCATTTCTTGTCGGTAGTAAGGGAGCAAGTGGGGGTTAGTCCACAGCCCAAGCCTACTACTCGATCGAGGCTTGGAGCGGGGATACCCAGGTGAGGTGAGTCATCGCACTTTCTAGTGAAGTCGATGATGGAGTCATTTGAATGGCGAAGTAGAGAGCTACAGAGAGGAACAAGTTACTGCGTATTAGGACCGTGCAGAATTGGTAATTCGCTTACCGCGAGTCTAAGCTCCTATGCTTCTACCCATTCTCCAATTCGACCGCTTGGAGATCATTGCATGTTCTTGGCCTACAACAGTCAGATCCAGATTGTAAATCAACCGTATTACAACGGATCTAACCTGGATCAGCTTGAAGCTACTCCTAGAGTGCCAAGTCTTTGCTTGTGCCACCGAATTCCACATTTTCAAGCCGACTCCACCGCAGGGAGGAAAATTTCGAGCCAAATCCGCTTGGCGCTCGATTTCACCATATTTTAACAGCGTAGTATTGGAGATCCGTAAAGTGAGCGCTTCCACCAACATCGTAGCGAAACTATCATCTGTGTCAGCTCTTGATTGGCCACTAGATTCTTGGAACTCAGACCACGTTCACACCATCAGGATGACGGCTGACACTCCGATAGAACCAAACAGTCTTTATCCCTCTCTTCTTTAAGAGCTCGAGGGCTATCATTATAGACGACTTTAGGGGAAGACGATCTAAGGGAAGAGCGACTTTAGGGGAAAATAACCTTAAGGGAGAAATAACCGTGAAAAAAAAGTCTGTATGGTTTTATCAGATTATCAGCCGTCGTTAGCCCACCAAAAACTAGCTTTCAGATTGAAATGTGGCTGGTTGCCGCATTTCTTACTCAAAGCGGCAGCATAGTGTGCTTAGACCCGCTCAAACCTGCTCATATGTGCCACAGCAAATGCGGATTTGACAGGACCCTTGAGTATCAAATTGCCTCGGTGGCTTCTATCGTCCTCGGAAATGATGGGCTTGGGTTAAGATCTTGCTTGAGATTTTAAAAGTGCACACTCACTCCCAAAAACCATTATTGTCGCCGCTGGCGCGTTAATTATCTTTCAACCAAATGGGCCAGAAGATTTCTGCTCTCAGGAGGAAGGTTCCTGCAGCTAAGCAAGATACTCAATTCCGTCGCAGGATTGATAAATATGTCTCCCAAATCACGTCTTCAGAGGACGAACGCGCTATGCTATCATCAAGTGTGGTAGAAAGCGTCCAGTCCGGCATCATTACGACTTTTCCCCAGACTTCGAATCAGGTTCGAGAGTCTGACATTGACACTTTCCCCGGGAGTCTACTCAAACTGTCGACTGAGCTCTTACTTGAAATTGCGGGGTACTTGCCACCGAGTAGCTACATGTCGCTAAGCTACTCATGCCGGAGGATTCGAAATGCCATGGGCGCTTCCATCGAATATGTACTAGGGGACAAACTTCCCATAGGACCCCATTCAGCCACGGCGATATCGGTCGAGAGACGAAATATTCGATCACTAGAACGTTTAGAATGGCGGCGTATGTTGGACCGGGACGGGAAAATTCCCTCACCGAAAGCATTCTGTAATGGGTGCTTGCGTACACACGATCGCTCACTATTCTCGATCCAATCGCTCACCCAACCCAGCACGCAACGTTACTGCTTAGGTAGTGCTGGACGAGTTTGGATCTGCCCCCATCGATCTCTCAACCATGAACAAATGATGGAGTTCTTGAGAAAGTCAGGAGATAACCCTGACTGTGAAGGCAGATCTGTCGCCATGTGCGGCGAATTCTTCGACAGCTGCAGCTTTGGCAGTCGTTCAACTGGCTCTTTTGTGACTTTCTGGCCCATCGTGAAGATGCCTCAACACGGTTTACCATCGTATCAAGATGTAGAGAAGGCTCTACGTCTGTTAAAAGCGCCATTGTGCCCGCATCTGCGCCTTAATGATGCTTGTGTGGTCAGTGCTTATCAAAAAGATTGTGCAAGTCTTGGAAGGGGCTTCCGCGTTCATTCCAGACCTGACTATGAGAGTTTAATGTTGACATCAGAAAGAACTCTATGCTTATACTGTGGTATCAGTATTCAGTTCCTTCAGAGATGTCTGATCGGTCCGGAAACGTTGTGTCTTGTCACCCTAAGGAGACTGGATTCTCCATGGGGTTGCGCCCCGTGGAACTGCACTGATCGTGGCTGGATTTGTCAAGTCGCTAATCCTGAAGACATAGAGGAATACGAAGAGGCATGGCATGCTGCTAATGTGGAATGCAGGCGGAAATTGTAATCCATCTTTTATCGCTATTGATTCCAATATTCAAATTACTGTGATTATTCGCTTGAAAATTTAGACACGTCTTGACTGGGCGCAATCTGCTCCTGGTGATCCAAGACTATGAGCTCGTCGTGTTCCTTCAGGAGATGCCAGGCTGATGACAGGCCAAAAACCCCATCGCCAATAATTAGAACAGAGCGACGATTCGAGGGCCCCGACATGACGTGACATGCCGTCTCGCACCAAGTAGATATCTCAGCGGCTGATAGCAAAATAGTTGGAAAGACGGATCACATCCCATCGCAGAGCATGAGGGCATCCTGGCCAAGCAGCAATATCCCCAGATTGGTTTAGATCCAGGGCCACTTAAGTACTTACCCTACGCATTACAGATTAGATTAGCTCGATTAGGTATACTTGGTATCTACCAGCGAGCCAGCCATGCGCAACGACCGATGGCTGGCATGGATATAGATTTCGCATGCTAGCGATCGTTAAGCAATATCCAGAGGAATTCCGATCAAAAAGTACGAAGAGAACGGCGATCTTTATCCCCCGTGACGTCATCCTTGCGGCAGCCTATATCTTCCTCTGCTTCGTCAGCGTCATTGTATTCTTCAAATTGCCGTGCACGCCATTGTATAGGCTGGTACCACAACCGATTCAGGTGAGCCTTGCATTGATATTCACTCCTCTGTGGCTTCTATCTCCTCGAAACTGACCTCTTGCACCTTCTCAGATCGAAATACCTGACAAGGTTCCCAATGGTTGAACCACGAACCGGCTAACTAATAGTTGAACCAGTTCAATTTGGTAGTTGGTTGGTTGGTTCCTACTATATATAAGTAGTTGGTGGACTGGTTCATGAAAGTGGTGAACTGGTTCAACTGTTGGTTCGGATCAATGATAATCCGACCCGGCTTGGTATTGATCTTACCTGATATGGTTAGCTTTTGGGAGACTAACTAAAGTATCTTATTACCTTAGTCCTCAGCCCTACCAAGCCCTTAAGCCACTTCGGGTTAGCGCGTACCCGTGACCGCCTTAAGAGCGAGACGATTGAGCTACTAGAGTACCTAAAGTTATAGTTTCGACTGGGTATATTTACCCAGCAAGATCTATATGATATCGTTGGTACTATGGAGGAGGGAGGTATAGAAGCAATAGATTTTTCGGCCTAATATAGCGATTTTTTGGCTTGAATTAACAGTTGAACCGTTTAACTGCTGGTTCAACGGTTTATACCTTTCAACCGACTACGAACCGTGTATATAGCCTCATTTGAACCAGTTCAGGCATTTTGAACCAACGGTTCAACCGTTGGGAACCTTGATACCTGATAATCCTGGAGATCTGTTACCCGCCGAGCAGAAACACACAGCTCAATTTCCAACGCTGGCTTCCTTCCGCGGAGGGAGTTATTCAATGGACAAAGCTCTTCAGGAATATCATTGTGGTCCCATAGCCTATGCCCTTGGATTGGCAGAGGTTAGCGTCGAGCTGTGCGACGTGGTACGTCAAAGGGACAATACAAGATATGAGAATCAGGTGATTCTTGAGAATTTTCAGCGGCAGAGGAGAGATTTCATTCAGGAAGGGGATCTTAGTGCGGGAGATCTCACAGTGACGTTCAAACTGGCGAAGACGACTTCGCAATCAATTTCGAGATCACACAAGACGACTTCGCAATCAAGGCGATATAAACACTAACCAAAGAGCAAATATTGCTCTGCTTCCTTCACGGTCGAGATCCTACTTACCTCTTGCCACGCAAGATATCGAACTGGACACCGAATCGTCAGAAGTACGCGACCGAGGCTCTCCAGCCTCTGTTGACTGGATGTCAGAGCTTACCAGATTTAGAAAGAACCTTAATTGTCTCTGTCGGTATGCTGGCAGCGAAGTGGACGAATTAGCTATGTCTCGGGGAACCATCAACAATCTCAGGAAATTCGAAAGCAGGAGCTTGCACCTTTGTTCGAAGAAAACGCACGCCTGAACAGTGAACTCGCGAGCTACAAATGCATCAACGCAGCGTCACAGATCCGGCGAATGATTGAGAAGTTGACATTTGAACTACCCGAAACATCCCGCTACGACTTACCCGCTTCTCGAACGGTTCGATAGCATACATATGAAAATCATCAGTGTAGAAGCCATCGGCGGAGAAATCGCCGGCCAAATACTCCCCACCAAAGTCTCATCGACTGAATTCTCGCCAGAGCATATTTCAACAACCTTGTGGCGAGGGATCCGTCGCCCAGAGAATCGTCGCTCTGGGACCTCACTAGCCGGGACCTCATCGGCAAAAAATTCGCCACCTGGGACCCACCAATTCTGGCACTTACCAGAAAATCCCCTATTTGAGAAACAGACCACCAGCGGACGGAAACATTGGGCGCGAGGACTTCCATCAACGAAATTATCATCGACTGAGAAGTCACGAATTCGATGGCAGTTCACTCGGCGAGTAAGTCACCGCCTCAAAATTTCTGGAAGACGCAATTTGGAATGTCAACCATGTTGATCGGCGACTGGAGAACATGATCGAAGACGTTGCTCATTTCAAGTAGTATTGCAAACGACGCTTTCACCGCCTTGAAGACAAATCAATCAATTACCAACTTTTTTGCGTCCTCATGTGAAGCAAAGCTTCGGACAGGACCGTAGGAATTCAAGAAGACTTCGTAGATCTCATGGTGCTTATGCTACAGTACACGAGGACATAACATGTCGCTCTTTGTACCACTCTTTTAAGCTTCTCCCTTCGTGTGCGGCCAATTCTTCCTATCGTTACTCTATCGCAGCATGCGATCTGAAAAGTGTCCGGTCGCTAGCGTTGTTCTTCCAGCGGATGTCGGAGATGGGAATTTAGAGTGCTAGATTGTTGAATGTTCGGCATGTTTGTCGAGCCACTGGGGCATCCTCAATGTACAGAATTTCTATATTCGTAGAACTAACACACCTACACGCGACCACCGACCTATACACCACCCCTCAACCATTCAACATAGCTTGGCAGGACGATGGCTGGGATCACGGTGTGATTGGCTGGCTTTCACATCCTCTCCCCCCACCCCTCGAGCCGCCATTATCATGAGATCAGCCAAAGAGTGCTAGCACAGGAGCAAATGCACACAAGCTCTGCCGTCGAAAACATGTCAAGACTCCCGGCTTCCTATGTAGACATAAGCCAAAGGGCATCTTCCTGAAACCACTGGTTCGCTTTGTGATTCTTGAGAGATAAGGTATAGGGTTCGTATATTTGCTTTACCAAGCAATTCAGTACACAGAAGTTTTGAGGGAAAATTAAAGACCGCATAGGAGAAAAGGTAAATCCTACCGAGCGTAGCCCTGTAAGTGTTGATTCATGTCCCATCCCTTTCCCTACCGTCGAGACACGGCCTCGTATACAAGTTTCTTTCATCGACAGGGGGAGGACAAGCCACCTCGCTCAATTCGGCAAACGGATCGGCCTCGACAGGTAGTGCTCTAGCCAGAGGACGGTGGGCGTCAAGGATATGCTAGGGTCCATTGGTTACGGTATTATTGCTATTGTTCTTGCGACTCTTTGTGAACCTGAAGAAAAACCTTTTTTAGATGTATGAGTCCGCAAGCCATTTGCTTCTGGGATCGAGGTTGAAGTGTCGGTAGGGGTTCAGAAATTCCGTGTAAAAGACGGAGTATGGGATATCATATCGGTTGCAGACGGTACGAGGTTGAACTTACTGTTATGTATTCGAGCTGCTGCCTCTTCTCAAGACACTCGGTCGATGCGGCTCGGACGGAGAGTAGAGTGTAATATATCCGCGTATCACCCGGCTGATTTTGACTTTCGGAATGGGCCGGAATGGGTCCATTAGGACATTATAGAGGTCTCGGGTTCTGCAGATGTCTCTGTGCCCTATGTACATATTCTCCCCAGGATAGCATATTGTGGAATGTCGAAACGTCGGTGGGCAAGGACGACATTTAAATTTGCATGCAGCCGTGCTTATAAGAGAACCAGATATCGTGGAGCCCCTATCCATCATACCTCATCCTAACAACCATTCAATTGTGCAACAATACACAGTACGCAGTCGACTATGCCATCTCGAACGAGTAATGCATCGTCAGGGACCGACACTACCGGGCAGGCTGGCATCGTCGAAAAACCAGGACTAGGACCTGGACCATCACGTCTCCGCTCATTGCACCATCGGTACATTCGCAAACCTCTTCAGCGGGCCAAATTTCGTCAAGATCATCGTTCCCGTCTACCCTATGTAATCTCGCGATTCATCGGATACCGGCCACCCAAAGCCGAGCCTCCATATGATCCTTTGCCATTCCCTCCCTTCACATGGTTGACCAGCATCCCCGTACGGCTCGAGGTTTGGATCTTTGGCTGGGTGGGGGCCTTTGGTGGCATTCTCTTGATCGAGGCCATCATGTCAGCCAGCACTGCGTTCCGCGACGTGTACACCGCACCAATCATCGTGACATCTTTCGGCGCATCCGCGGTGCTGCTCTTCGGCGTCATTGAGTCGCCGCTGGCTCAGCCGAGGAATTTCGTGCTCGGCCACTTTGTTTCTGCTCTCGTCGGGGTCGCCATCACGCGCTTGTTTGCCCGCAACCCTCACTACCACTTAGAGTTGGATAACACGGCATTTCATGCGTCACCGTTTGTCAACGGAGGCTTATCGATGGCCACATCCCTCCTAGCTCAATTGATGATCGGTGCAGTGCACCCACCGTATGTATATTTGATCCACAAAGTTTGGTGATGTTCGTCATGCTGATACGTCATTAGTGCTGGAGCCACCGGTTTGAATGCTGCAGTGGAAGAAGTCGTTACCAGGATGTCCTGGAGCTATCTTCCGGTCGTGCTAGCCTCATCACTCATCATGCTTGGCTGGGCCTGTGTGATCAACAACCTTGGCCGTCGGCGATACCCTATCTATTGGTGGAGCCCCTCAAATGATTGGACTCAGGGCGAAGACGACAATGAGGAGGAAGAGAATCTGAAAACGCTCGAGGAGGGTAAGATGAGGCAATACGAGGACGGAGGGAGAAATCCGGAGGGTCTGCTCGAAGAACGATTAGAAGGAGAAGGCGGTGATATGGCCACTGTTGAGCGTGCCAAGTCGGAAGATGGAGTTGAACGACCAATGGCGGTGGCGATGGCCCAAGACGAAGGGAAAATGACAGCGGCCGATAGAGAAAGAGCGCAAGGGGATTGAGAAAGCTAGAATTCATGGACCCCGGCATGTTCTGATGAGGCCGAAGGTGATGAAGAAGGGCTCTGGCCACAACAGCTTTGGAACTCTTTAGACTATGATTCCTATGGCTTCAAAGTAAGCTAAATCAACATTTTCTCAAGACTAGAAAAGATAGCCCCGTGAGAGACCAACTTTGGCAGAGAGTTCATGGTCTCGTGAAAAGATTACTACAGGATTTCCAATTTACCATGCGAAGTCAATTGTCGCCCTTTGCCATCGACGATGTATTGCTGCAAGCCGTTTATGCTGTGAGTGTATCTTCCTGACTTGACGGACGCACTTGTATTACAAAATACAAGTATAGGCCCACGAAGAATTTCGTGGTACTTGGTTGTGAACGATTTAAAGGGGAGGAGATTTTTTAAAAAATTATATAGCCACGTATACTATACCGATTTTTATAATTTTAATAGCGTTAGAAAGCGCAAAAGACGATCTCTAATTAGAGAGTTTATATCAAAAATTATGTTTATAGGGAATAAAATTATTATAATTATAAGTCTTTTTTAGTAGAAAAGGATTTTGGTGGTTACGGCTACTTTTTTCGCCGTGCTAACTAATTAGTGCTTCGTTCGCCACATTCGAACCAGGCAAATCACATGCAATGCACAGGGAGGCACTAGGAGGTTTTTGAGCAGTGGTTGGCCTGTCTCATTGCCATGGGCAGGCCGAACAGTGACCCCTGAAGGTACTGGCCTTGCCACAGCACTAAGAAGACTCCCATATCTATTCGATATAGACCTGGAGTAGATAGATATGTAATGTATATATACAGGCAGGGGTGGGTGGGCGAAAAAAGCCTGCAATGCAATGAAGGAGACTCTGAAAGAGATGAATCGACTGAAGAGCCATTGCCAGTACAAGTCACCCTATTTATGCACTCCTGGAAGGACACAGTCTCCTGATTCTCATGCTCGGGCCATTGCCATGGCCATGGCCACCGAATCCATGCACCGAAACAACACCGAAACGAGTGATGCGATATGCGAATATGCGATATCCGAACTCACTAACCCCCAGTCCTACTGTGGCGAGCACTAAGACTTCCGAAATAGGAAGTTCATCCAGGTTTTTAATTGGGAGTCTTGGCTCTTATTGTTGTATTATGTATACTGATTGAGCTGTTTGAAAAACTACGGTAAACATAGATTTTAGCTCGGTTGAGGCATTGGATTCGCGTCAGATTTGGAACGGGTTGGCGATTACGTATATCCTCGTTTGCCCCAGAACTCAATCATGTTCAAATCGAAACACCACGTAACCAATTCATGTCATAAAGACAACCGCCTTCACAGATATTGTTGCTGTGTACTTCCTAGTAATGTTTGATATGCTCATTAGCAGCAGTCTTCTCCTGTGACTCGACCGTCTCGACAAATTTGGCGTCCTCATCCTTCGCATCCTGGAAACAGAAGGACCGCTCCATGACATTATTCCAGTACTCTCCTATTGCATTTCTTTTAGTCACCCCTGTACACTGGCCCGATTGACATTTTACTCACCCATCTGCTCGCCCTTCTCATTAACGTCTCCGGTGATGAAATGTGCGAAATACCCATGCGTGACAACTACAATCTCCTCCTCTTTCCGTTCGCGTATCCATTGCCGTAGCGCCCTCGCTCTTCCAAACAGTGATCTGTGGTCAACGGCGTTACGGCCCGTCTTCACATACCAGTCGTCGGAAAGGTTGTGATAATCCACTCGATCCCCAAACTCCTTTATCAAAGTGGATGGTGGACTGCCCGTGTCCGAGGGAGCGTCGGTAGCTTCCTGCGCATCAGCCACGGCCACGACTTTCAAGCCCCGCGCGACTTCGGGCTCAAAAGCCAGGAGAGCGGTGAGAAGGGTACGGCGCATTGGCGAGGCGCAGAGAAGGTCGACTTGCTCGTGACGGGTGAATTGGGCGCGGAATCGCTGACATTGCTTTCGACCATTCGGCGTCAGTTCTGGATCATGCAAGTTAATGTCCGGATGTGATAGGGGAAGCTGATGATAACCCTCTGCGTGACGAACAAGATGGATTATAGAGTTTGGTGCCATTTTCGAGGAGGCCGATACGCAGACTTGAACGTCCTAGAGCCAAATAAAAGGCAGGCTGTGTGGTGCGTGCAATATTGACTTGTCTAATGGAGGCAAAAGTTGATCTGAAGATAGTAGATGATTGCTTACTTATATATCCTCATCCTCGTAGCATATTGGCCGTTTTGAGTTTAGTCTACCCGACCGATCCGAACGCGCGTCATCTACAAGTCTGATGTTTCTAGTGTTGGATCTTTGCTTTTCCGGCGGTGATGAATATTACTTTCTACTCTATATTGATTTTTTAATCAATCTATCTTTTTTAGAATTATTAGATTATTTTTTTACTTATTTAATTTTATCTATATATATAACTTACTTTTACTCTACTACCCTCCGTGTATATGTGACCGCATTTGATTACTTATATGCATTTGCATGGTTCGGATGTGGCGTATCAACCACTAAACAAACCTCTTTATCAACAACTCAGCCTCTTTTCAACTGCATCGGTGCGAAGGCCCCTCGAGCGTTCCTCTATCCTTCCCTTGCCACAACAGTTTTCAATTAATTCGCTCAACGCGAAGCTGATGCCTCTCGGCTTCGACTTCTGCGTCATACGCCTAGGCCCCTCCCACACTCATCGGTCCTGCGGATGTCGGGCTCCACTACCACCCAGAAGGGTTAGCTAATGCTGAAGCACATGGCTCTTGTCTAACGATCTACTCACGCTGCCCAAGATCCTGTTGATCTCCTCGCTCCCTGTCAGTCTTGCCACCTCCTCGAAGTATGCTCGCGAGATCTCGAAAGGCTTTCCCGTTAGATTGGGGATGTATTTCCCAATGAGCTTTTTCGGATCTACATTCTCTCTCTTTATGAACTGCGAGAGCAGATTGCGAAAGGGCCGAACCCCGGACCGTAAGAAAGTGCTATGGAACGGCACATCGATGCCATGGAGTGGGATTGTGGCGACGCCACGGGCGAGGGTGATGGGCAGCGGCTTTGAGGCCGTCGTCGCGGCCCTGGTTCGAATCAGCGATAGCAGGGGGGAAGAAGGCGATTTTTGGAGCTCGTCCGTTACTGAGATGAGAGTGTCAAGAGCGCGGAGCTAAGGAGGTGTTAGTAAAAGATGGAGAGAAGACATTGTAAGCGGGAGCGTTACATCACCGGTGCAAGTGTATTGCTGATTCTCGATGTTGAGATTCACAATTTCGAGCAGCCAGCTCGTTTCATCTTGAATTTTCTGGACTACGCGGCGTAGAGATTGTTCATTGAAGCCTGTTCGTATCGTCAGAACCTACATCTGAATGGAAACTCCCAGAGAAGCGACGTACTCGGCGACACCCGGCTGGGGTTGAACGCGCACATAGCGTAATTGGACCTGCCGGTCTCATCACGCTCAACCGAGAGCTGCATGGTCAAGCCTCGATAGAAGGTTAAGGTGATAAGGTCCTCGATACGCATGAATTCGGAAAAGGCGAACATTGCTGCGTATTCACCTAAAGAGTGCCCAGCGAAAGTGCTGCCGTCTGGGATCAGACTCCTTGCCTGTAGCGTGGAGAAACTTGCCTTTGCCATCAATATCAGCGCAGGTTGAGCGAATTGCGTCGAGTATAATAGCCCATCGGGTGCGCGATGCGTATACGACTCGGTGCTCTCATCGATATCTTTAAAGATTCCTTCCCGGCTCACTTCTCCGTTCGCTCCGCTATTCTCAACTGTGAAAGACATGTAATTTTTCCGGATAGCTCTCCCACGTGGGCCTCCGAGGTGAACCTTGAGCTCCTTAGGGTTCTCTCTGACAATTCTGAGGATAGAGAATCCTGTAAGGGTGTCAGAAACTGCGTTGGCATCAAGAAAGTGTGACACGGGTATATTGACTGACCAAAAAGACCCATCAAATGTGCGTCGGCACGATCCCAAACTTCTCTAGCAATATCGTTCTGAGCATACAGTTCCATCCCCATTCCCTGGTGCTGACTGCCTTGGCCAGTGAAGATAAAAGCCGAAACTGGTTGTTCCACTTCTGCCTCTCCTAACAACACTTTTTCGGATTCTACGGTTGCTTCCACTTTCACTATCTTGCGGCCCGCAATCATTCCAACGTGCCACAATCTCACTTCAATTTGGTCATTTGGCAACACCATTCCAACAAAAGAACAGTCGAATCTCCTCACCCGCTCAACCTCGCTGTCAGCTGCCCATATTTCAACAAAACTCCGTACGGCAGCGCTTATGTACATGCCGTGAGTTATGTTGCCTTTGAGGGCCACATACTTAGCGAAGATGCGGGAAAGATGAATCGGATTATGATCGCCAGAGACTTGGGCATAGAGCTGGTTAGACGCCGGCGCCCCGATCAATAAAGGTATCTGCCCGCTTAGAAGGATGGGGTTTGCGAACATATGTGGCTTCTCGGTGGGAGACCCGTGATGCTCGAGGTAATCAATGACAGGGTTTCCTCGAGACCTCCCAGCGCTATATTCCACTGTGCCCGCTTCTTGGATTTCTCCATGTGAGGAGTGGAAGAGCACAATGCCTGTGGTCTCGATATCGCTGAACGTGTCTTTGCTTTTGAAGTGGACGACGCTCTCCAGACGGAACGTCAAGACTTTGTGAAGAAGGTCTACATTAGGATCATGCGGATGAAACCAAGATCGCGACATAAGCCGGGTCACGTCTTTTGCTGACTGCACATGTAAGGTCATTGGGACCTCATGTTTGCGCTGGAAGGTGTTTTCGTAGTCTGAGTAGCTGCCTCGATATAAATATTGAGCCTTTACCTTCATAATAGGGATGCCCCCACGATTTATGGTCCCAGTGACCTCAACGATCTTGCCTGAGTCTTGAATGAGGATTGCTTCGACACGTGAGGTAGATTCCAAAACCTCCCCAAGCTTCAGTGGACTGGCCTCGGAGAGCATTTGAAACCCGCTGGATAGATGAACAAGCTTAGAGAGATCACCGTCCATGACCTTCAGAAAGAGAGGTTTTGTCATAGCCTTCCATGCAACCTTGAAGGCGTAATCCATTGGAGCGTAAGTTTTACCAGGATGCCCGACTCTCACAACATAGGCTTCGCCGTAGTTTCCAATAGCATTCACGAAATCGGCAACTGCTTGTCGATCTATTACGAAAGTTTCTCCCACGAAGGTATCTGTTAAAACGCCATCAAGAGCAACCTTTCCACCTCGGCTTCCGAACTGCAGCTCGTAGTAGAAAGCTCTTATGCGTTCATTACGCTCCTCCATGACCTCTCGGATAGGACCGTACCCTGCTTCGGAGTGGTAACTAAAAAGAAGATGCAACCCAACATTCTCTCCCGTTAGAAGGTTTTTTTCGAAAATTTTGAGGACGATGTTGTCATCACTTGTCGTCCGGACTTCAACGACAGGGCAAGAGTGCTCTCGGAGGCTGATGATCATACGCTTCGGGTCGTCTGGGTATGTCATCTCAACCTCGACATTTGGAGCTGGTGCAAATATGCGCTTAAAGGGACTCTCGATGATCTTATTGCCCTGAAAAATAAAATTGACGGTAAAGAACGCATGCCTCCATGAGTAAGTGTTCCCCGCGAGGATCTTGAACCAGTCGTTGGAGTCTAGAATGGAACCATCAGGACCAGCAGATATCTGATATTTGATCGTATCGTGCTCCATCGAGGTCGTCACGCCATCTAGATGACCATCCTTGCCGTCTCCGAGGGCTTCGCCGCCGAAGTATTCGATCACAGGGATTTGAGCATTGTTGCTGTATATCTCCTTCTCGAGCCTCGCTACATGAGCTTCGTGAATGTTGTCCAGGATTTGCTTGATAGGCTCATCGATGATCTTAGAACTCCTGACCGCCACGGGACCCTGGAGAATACATGTTCTACCAATATCTTGATCGACGACTGCATCGAGATCTTCAGACTGCCAGAGGGAGTCTTTCTTGAACCAGTTTTCGAAGCTCTCGTCAAGGACTGGGACGAACGGGACGGGCTTCTGTCCTCGCCTCTGGCAGAGCAGGAGAAAATGTTGAAAGTCCTGAGTATTGACAAGCTGTCGGATGCAGGCAGGATATATCTCTGGTATCTTGGCGATTGTTGGCCAAGGGTTGTCAACTTCAGCATAATTTGAAACAATTGATGGTGCCTCCACAGACGTATACCTCTCCTCCATCCTGTGAATGAAATCCACCAGCAGTTGGCGGTAAGAGATATCAATCCAGCGCGCTTGATGCTTGACATATAGAAGGTCAACCATTCGGGATATGACTTCATAGTAAGTCATTTCCTCAATGTCCACAGATTCGCCCGTTGCTAGCTTTCTGCCAAACCAAACTTTTTGAAAATCGCCGTTCAGTCTATGGATGATGTAGCCACGATGCTTCTTGATTTCGGCAGCTCTTCTTGTTCGGTCCTCAATACTGAATATCTTTCGATCCATTTCGGCCCAAAACAATACACCTCTGGTAGCAAGTTTGTGAATCGGTTGACCCATCTCAGACAGAACAGTGATGACACCACCAGAAGGACCCTTGTACGTCAATTCCCACTCGGTATCGTCAGAACCTTCGGCATTCGCGATTACCTGCTTTGCGGCTTTGCTCGTGCGAGTTTCCTTCGCCGTCATCATGCGACTACCAAAAAGGATACCATCGAAGGGCATTGGGGAGCGGCCGAAGGCGGTCGACCAGGCCCCTGTAAGGTAGGGGTAGGTGTCGTCTGCTCCTCCGAAACCACTACCCGCAATTAAGAAAATATTCTCGCATTCCCTTATTCTCCCATATAGTTGGAGGATCGGTTGGTGAAAGTCTTCATATGAATGATGTCCTCCACCACGTCCACCAGTCCATTGTAAAATAACTGGAAACCCATTATTGTGCTTGGCAATGTTGATGACTTGCTGGATGGCGTCTGCTGAGCCGGGCTTGAAGGAAATGTGACGGAGTCCAAGGTTTGTGATGTATTCGTTAGCTACCTCCGGCGTTGGGATACCGGCTCCGATAGTCAAACCATCAATAGGGATACCTCCAGCTCGGAGCTGCTTGATGAGAGGCACCTGCCAGGCGATTGCTTGAGGGCTGACATAGATCAAATTGACTGTGACCGCTCGGCCAGGAACTACCGAGGAAGCCACCTTACGGATTGCTTCTCCCATAGTGTGTGGGTCATGGTACCCTCCACCGGCAAGCTCGATATGGTAACCAGCATTCATCGCGGCTATCACGAACTCAGGGTGAACCGTACAAGGCGTCATTCCTGTAACCATAATTGGGGGAAGACCTAGTAATCTGCTGAATTTTGTATCCACAAGGGTTTGGCCTGCTGTAGTTTTGATTAAACGCGGGCCGAAGTGAGTCCGCCAGTCCTTGTGGTACTGAACCGGATGCTTTTCGTTGCGATTGTACAACTCCTGTTTTGACCCAACATCGCTTCCTTTCCTATCTATACTGCTGGCTGAGATGACCCGTACTCCACTTCCTTCCTTATTTTGATGAGTTATGAGTCCGACGCCAACATTGCCACCAGGACCAAAATCAAGAATGTGGGTGGCTTTTTTCTTAGGCCACGCTGTGGCCTGCTCCCACTCCACAGGATTGCATGTGATCATACGGACTAGGGCTGCCACAACATTCGTATCTTTACCTTCTTTAAGATCGCGTCCGTCGTCGGTTGCGAAGACAGGAATCGCAAGATCTGTGTTTGTGATTGAAATGTGATGAAGATCTTGAATAATCTGGTCATAAGCTGAGAGTAAGTAAAGGCTGTGAAAAGGTGCAGAGATCGGCAAGAAGACGTTAGTGAAGGCAGCTCTGCGCTGCGTAAACGGGATTCGAGTCTGATCAACCCCAATTTCCGGCTTAAGCCTTCGTAGTCGAGAATTCAGGGCACATAACGACGTCGCAGGACCACCAAGAACAATATTACGACGACCATTGATGAGACAGATACTGACGTACTGATCCTCGGGCAGATGGTCGTTCGTGGCATTGACATGGTCCATCAGAGTCTCCTGGGGAAGACCTCGAACACTCAGCATTGGTCCGGGGATGCCTTCGTGATGTTTTACAGACTCTTGAACCTGGTTTGGAAGTACTGAGGTCGGAGGATATGCCTGTTGAGCTCTTAAGCCCGTCCAGAAGAGTGTAGTGAGCGCTGCCTTGCCTACTTCGTAGAACGAGTCCCACGAACATGCGCAACTAATCGCAAGAGCCACGACAACGCCTTGCGAATGTCCTGACGAGCCCATGAAACTATCACGTAACCCTTGCGGGTCGGTTCCTAATAGCCTACAGGCCAAGGAATATTGGGCAAGCTGCAGTAGTCCAATCAGCGGAAAACTGACAGGCGTAGTAATCAAGTAGTCTGCCTCAGGCTCTTCGTCTAAGTTTCGGAGCCATGCCATGAGATCTAGACCTCTTGAATATGTTTTGCCTGCCCTGGGATCCTGTGAAAGATCCTTCAGAAGATCACTTCCCCACGATAAGACATCAGCGACGAGGTGGCCATATGTATCATAAGCTTCTCTCAGCTCACTAATATAGTCCTCAGCGTTGCCTTGACCGCCGAACATAGCGTATAGCTGGACATCTCCGCGTTTTGCTGCTCGTATCAGATTGGGTTTAAATAGTTAAATACGTTTTCCCAGCACACGGTGTGCCTCATAATAGGCTTGGATGACGGGTTGTTTATTTCGTCGATCACCTGGAAGACTAGCCGCAAAATTGTGTACCTCATCTTGTCTACGGAAGCAGATTGGTCTCGTAATGGCGAAGCATGAAGTCGATGATTTCTTTGGTACTGCCACTATCCTGACTCGCCTTCTCCAGATACCATACGATGTGGACTAGAAATCGGGCAATGAGCTCGCCAATTGAAGATGGCTTATTATCTTGCACGAGTTCTTGAGTTACGCTAGGAAGTGTCGCTACAAAATCATCTCTTAAATGGACCGCGTGATACTAAATTGATGCGGGAAGAAGGAGGAGCTGCTTTAGAGGACCATACTACAATAGAAGAGGTTTCAATGGGGCCACTAGAGCTTGAGAAATTGGTGACACCACTTCTTGGCCAGGCATCTCGAGTTCTTACTTCAATTAGAGAGCCCGAGGGGTTAGGGTTAGAGGGCGATTCCGGGTGGGCGACCACGAAATCCAACGAGCAGGGGGATCGTTTCCTCGCGGGCCTTTCCTCGGCGGGGCGAGAAGGAAAATCGAGTATATTAAGATCGAGAAATAGGAAAGCGAGACCGGCGAAGACGATGGCGTCGTCGGTTTCTTTATATCTCGTCCGGTACCGTTACCGTCGCCGGTCGACGTCTTTATCAGCGTTATGGGCATCCGTGCGAGGAGCCTTATAGGAACTAATTTTCACCCCCCGCCGCTGCTTAAACTCTTGCCGACTAATTAGACGGTCGGCTCGGATTGACGCGCGAGGCTAAAACTTTTAGCTCGGAGCGTTAATCCGAGCGAGACGATCTATTAGTACAGCGGTCCCCCCTTAGTCAGAGGGTATCAATCCGGGGGAGACGTTCGATTGGCTCGGTTCTTTCGTCTGAAGTTAGATAGAGGCTATGAGCGAAAGGACGAAAGCATCCTTATCGATATAAATAAACTAATATCCCCCTAATCTAACATATAAACAAACCACTCGGTCTTCTTTTCGATCTTCTTTTCTGCAAGCTCTCTACTAAGTAGCAACCGTCTTTACCTAGCCAGCGTGCGTATATATATATATATATCTTCCCCTTTATCGATTTGACATTTTCGCCCGGATTACTATTATTATGCCGCGGATACGAAAGAGCGCCGAAGAGTAGCGCGAATATAACCGTCAAGCTACCGCGAAAAGTCGAGCGAGAGCAAAAACGCGATTCGAAGCCGAATCTTTAGTAGCGAGCGCTTCCATTACCTCTCAAGTACCGGTAACCTAAGTAGACCCACCCCTTCCTATAGCGGAGACCGAAGTATCAAGAGTCATCCCTACTATAGAAGGCCCCATCGATGCGCCCAGCCCTCGCAGTTTACGTTCTCACAAGAGTAGTACAGCGTCCGCGTAATCTAGATCGCCAACGGTACCGACGGCTACTCTTTCCCCTACTACCGCTCTTGCTCGCGCCCTTCTACATCGCAGTAAAGTTACGCAAGCCAGCTAATCTTCGACAATATCATCGCGAATAGTACCGAGTCCTATCGAGAGTATCGCTAATGCATTGGCGACCCTTAGTATACCGTAGCTAGGTAAGATGTTTACCTAAATTACTCACTATAACCTGTTAACCCGTACACAGGGGAACTAGTAGTAGTACTACCTCCCCCGTTATCTCTATCACCTCCGCCACAATTCCCCCTATCCCCTCTACTACGCCCTATATCCTCTGATACTAGTCCGCTCCCTATAGCCGAGAATGAGTCGGTCGACATCGATATCCCTAGCGCTAAGCAAGCGAATCCTCGCGCTCCTCCCCCCTTACCCCGCACGATATCGTCCTTAGACAATATAGTGCATGATATTACCCTTGAATCCAGCGATCCTCTATCCCCCCCTAATTAGAGCCTAGGGTTAAGACCCTACCGGCAGAAAGCGCGAGGGATAGGGAAACCCCCGATAGCGATAGTTCCGGGACTAGTACGCCTATCTACAATATCTATAATAGCGCCGCCAGGGTCATTAAAGCTAGCTAGGATAATCGCTATAGCTATAGTAATCGTTAGTAGAGCCCCCCCTCCGTCCTTAAAACTACTGACCTCGACTAGGGGAGGATTCCTCTAGCGAACCGCCCGAACACCCGCTCTCCCTTCGAGAGATGACCAAGTACTAGAATAAGTACCTTCCGACAGGATTCTCGTAGCGGAACGCGCCACTGCCCTTGCACCAGCCTAAGATACTTGGTCGAGACGACGCCGCTAACGATTTCGAGGATATCAATTGGAAAGCCCTTCTGGGCGGCGGTGACAACCCGCTAACGCTACGATTTGACCGGTCCGAAAAGGACTTCCTCCGCCGGGCACAAGACGATATTACTCTCGAACGCTTTTGGGATATCGATAGCTTCTTCTTCGGCATTTCGAGCCTGGGCTTCTACCGGTACGCCTTTTACCTCGCGCTACGACCACCGTTCCTACGACGCATCACGCAAAACCCTCGCATTACCCTTCACGGTCTCTAGATCCACAAGACTATGCAATTACGTTTGGGCTACGGGGCGGGAGACTACGGCTTCGGGGCCTCTACCTATATCTTCTTCCCCTATCTTCCCGTGGGCGCCTCCGACACCTTTTATCTATCCGACCAGCACTAACGGTGTTGGGTAGACGATATCCTTCGCCTAGCCCTAATCGAGACCTGTGGGCATCATATTCGGCTGCATTGGCCGAGGAGTTTTCGCGACGCGGACTACAAAGCGCGGGTCAATACCGAGAGCGGTAAATCTCGGACCGGGTATACGATGGACGTCTAGTATACGATCCCTGAGAGTCATTTGGATCGCTTCTGGCGTGCCGTGCTCCGGAGAAGCGAGCAGTTCGAATCATTCGCGCGGCCGGTCTTGATCGTTCAGGCGCATAATCTGAAATTGACCACCCAACGGAAGAACCCGGCGTTGATAAAGGACGATTTCTTGAAGCTGATAGACGCCGCCTATTATACGTCCAACCCGAGTTCCTTCCGCGCTGACGATACGTGGCTCGATCTCGGGGTCGAAGATATTCCCGAGGGGGACGGTATCACGCTGCTCAGGAAGACGGACTGCCTTGAGACTTAGGCCCGGGGCTTCTACCATTCCCCCGGCAAAGCGCGGGATCTCACCGTTTCCCGGTACCCCTTCCTGTTGACGCGTGACGCCGCGTCCGTCTCGATAAAACTGGGTTCTCGAAACGTACTGCGACGCAAAGGTCTGATCGCCTATAATAAGGCTTATAATACCAATAAGGATCTCTTTTCGTCCCCGTTCAAAGGCTACTACGCCTTCGAAAACGCCCCCCTCGAGGGCGTCGGGTTCTCGTAAGCCCATATCGATAAATATTTCGATATAAACCGCTACGGACCTAGTACGGCTAGTACCCAAGAAGCCCACCTCAAGCGGGGAGATCTAATCGATCGGTTAGAGTAGACTAAGTAACGAGTCGCCGTCGCCCTAGAAGACTCCACCCGATCGTCCTTTAGTATTCGATCGGAATATCGGATCGCCTAGTCGTTACTTATCTATTGCGATTTTAGCGACGTGGGTTTCTTCACCACTATCGCTCGCCGTACCGCCTCCTCCCCCCCGCTAACGAATGCAACCTCTAACGTTCCCAGTGACCCCTAACCCTTACACCCGGCGATGTCGTCCTTGGATAATATCGCGGACGACCTTACCGACGAATCCTATCGTTCTTTCTAGGTACTTTCGACGGTAGAGGTCAACCAATTCACTTCGGCGTACCTTAATCGGTAGCTATTATACCTCGAAGCTTCGGCGACCCGATGCGTCCCGGCCTATAACCGCGAGACCGCGCCCGAAAACTAATAGCGTCTATACGGGATTATTATTAGCGCCTGTCTTCGAACCTTAGCTCTAAGTATAGGCGGTCTTGCACCGCAGTAGCGGCCGGAGTTATGGTAGGAAAAGATAGAAAGCTGGCTATACCGCAAGGCTCGGCTCCTCCGAGAGCAGAACGCTCCCGATAGAGACCCCTCGACCGATAATGATAAGATTTCCGACGACGACTAAACCCCTAAGGATTAGTATAATTAGCTAGGTCTCGGCTTCAAACAGACTATAAAGCAGTACGGCATTATCTGGTTACGAGCCGATCAACTTCTCTAGGAAGGGCTCCCTCTCTTCTAGCCGAAGCTGCTGGAGAAACTGCCCCTCACCAAGAATCAGTTTTACGCCTCCTTCCACGTCGCCCTAGAGCTCGGGAAGCTATTGACCGAGCGAGAGCACCGTTGGGCCAAGTTTCGCTCCTAGTGTATATTCGTCGCTACTACTAACCGCGAGTTGAAAGCCGACCCCACCTCTAGTAAGAAAAGGGATATGGCGGAACTAGAGTATATCGTAATATTCTCTATTGCGTCGGAAGCCATCCTCTATACCTATATCGACTACGTATTCGAGATCCTTGTCGCTCGAGCCCGAAAAAGTCCCGACTTTCCGAATAGCGCCCCTAAGGCTAAGGCGCGCCTGCTTCGACCGTTAGACCCAGCCGAAGCCAACGGTCGGCGGGGTCTGAATTATACTATAGTCTAGAAGATGCTCCGCGTTGAGCCTCGTATCGCCTTTGCCCGCCTAGCCCGTACGGCCGCCGGCAAAAATAACATCTTCCAATAATATCAGAATTCCGGGTCTTGGATCGATCGCATTCGAGGCCTATTTCTCTTCGATAACATCGGCACGTTCACCCGAAGGTGGGATACGGCGGGATTCCGAACCCTTACGCGGCACTTATACAGTATCCTCTCGCAGGAGATAGGGGACTACGTTCGCCGATAGTTCCTCGACTTTCACGTTACCTACGTAGCGCAACGACTGTTCATTATCCCTTAATACGATTTGGATAAATTATCGGTACTACTGAAACCTAATAGAGGGCATAGCCGGGACCGACAGGATCTGATTCGGACTCTCGACCCTTTAGAGAAGACTAACTGGTATTATACCGCTTTCCCGGCTTCCCATGACCGGGAGGCGTTCGCTATGGCCTAATCGAGCAAGAAGTCGCTCCTGCCATGAGAAACCCTCCGAGATACACTAGGAAGCCTCTTGGGTGCAGTGAAACTTGACACCGTTACATCTAACACTCCACGGTAGCGAAGGGTAAAGGATCCCGCGACGTTTAACCACCTCGTCGACTCGGGGTATTTGGAGGTATTCGAAGATAAGCTGATAGCCGATGAGGCGAAAAGACAGGAAGAACCCGAATCGAGTAGGACAGGCTCTGATCAAGGGAGGAAGTAAACAGTCGATGGAAATACTGATCGGGCTGGTTTGGTATTCGCGCGACGCACGACCGATGTTGTCCAAGGACGATATCCGTCCTACGGCAAGTCAGGTCAGCGGTGAGTAATTCCTTAGTATTTGTTTCCGGGCACGATCAGTGCTAACCTTGCTAGGGCCGGGTTCAGATTTCTAGCCTCTAAGGGTCTATCGACTACCTACTAGAGTGGATTCCATATATACTACGTGTCACTCGGCCCTCTAGCGCTCGCAACGCCGTTCTATGCTAATAATAAACACTCCCAAGCACGCGTGCGGCTCAAGACTTTCCTTAATGACTCTACAACCCCATATCTCTTCCGTCCACAAAGCACATCTCTATCCCACCCTCGAGTCGCACCACATACGACTATTCTTCTACATACCTCTATCTTCATTACGGCCTCCAACGGGTCGATGTCGTCCTAGGACAATTCGCGTGCTTAATATAGCGCTAGTTAAGCTTCACTTCAATAAGGTTTCCTTAACACTTCCACCCCCACGACTATTCTTCTATATACCTCCCTCTTCACTACGGCCTCAAATGGCTCGATATCGTCCTAGGACACTTCGCGTTAGGCATCGCGCTAGCCTAGCCCTCTTCTATTTGAGACTTCTTTCACTTATTTCAATCTCGTGTTCACCCTTTTATAACTCAGTTCTACCTCTTTAATACTACACTCCTTTCGCTATCCTCGTCTTTTGGACTCGCTTTTTAACTGAAATCCCTACTACAATACCCTCGCAACGCTGCTACCGTCCTATAACACTTTTCGCGACGTTTTTTGGGTAAGCAAATGCTCATATACTGCTAGTTACGCGTTCACCTCACCTCACCTCCCTTACCTCACTCACCTCACCTCCCTCACCTCACTCATCTCACCTCACCTCAGTGTCGCGCCAGTGCCTAGCTTTGCTTACCGCTTGAACACAGTGTTTACCTCCTATCTCTTCTACACTATATTCGTGGCGTCAGTAGTATCCTACAGTAATTTTTCGCAGTGCTTTGAGCCTTCGCAGTGATTTGAGGTAAGTAAATGCCTAGCTACACTGAGTTTTGAAGTATTTACTCCTTAATTTACTCCTTTATTCACTCTTCTCGCGCTAGTGCCCAGCCTCTTCTATAAAGACCTCCTCCTTCCCACCTTCCTCCTTCTATATATCCTTTTCCTTCCACCACCTTTTTTTTTCTTCCATAACACAACACATCTTTTATGCTTTATAAAGTAATACTCCCATCGCTCTTCTCGTCGCTTGAACGCGCTGTTTGTAACACATGCTTCCTACAACACACGTGCAACTTTATTAATACTCTGTAACACTCTTTCGCGGCGTTTCTGCCTTAGCAAATACTGGCCTCGTACTGTGAAGCGAGTACAACTCCCTCGCCTTACCGCTAGCATACTAATTTTCAGCCAATAGCGTGCTTAGTCGTCTTAGGACAGCATTCACGCATCCACTTTATCCTAGGACGACATCCTTTCGTACACCATGGCAGCGCGCAAAGGTAAGGCCAAGCAAGAGGCACAGTCAACCGCACCCGAGACTCCTCGGAAAGGTAAAGGTAAGGCCGTCGCGGACCCCCTATAGTTCCAGGTAACGCCGGGCCAACACGCGGCGGCGGTCAAGACCGCCAAAAGCAAAAATCCGGCAGGCGTTTTTATCCTCGAGGTCGATAAACTTTACGAAAACGACAAAAAGATGGCGGGCTATCTCAATGTTTCTTCCACGCCCCAATTGAGGGAGCTATGGTCGCAGCCAGGGATCGCGAGGCTGCTCGCGGGTTTCAAATCCGCGCGAGACCTTGGCTTTTGGGTGAAGAGCCAAAGCAATCGTACTAGCACTCGTACCACGTACAACCTCTCACCTATCTGGGCAGTTCTCACTGGAGATGACACCTCCTAGCTGGCATATGACGAGTTCCCGCTGCCCCAAAAGTTGGTCAACTCCGTCCGCGCGCCGTTCCACTTCCTGGTGATAATAAAGAGATTCTTGCAGCTGCACCCGCAGTCCGTCCAAGGCGCGCCCTGGCCCTAACTCTTATTCCTTATGGTACCCACCGTGGGTACCACAGTATATTTCAGAATAGTGGCC